>JABCPU010000288.1:0-86178 GCA_016800925.1 Suillus spraguei
TAAGGGTACAAAAGAGAACAAAAAGCGGAGCGAGTTCAGAAGTTCACATTGCATGGAATAATTTGACCCCAAGTATGAACTAAGATCCTGTTCAGATAACATTCAAGAAAAATCCTTACCACAACACCAATCGGTTCATGTCTGGCACAAGCTAGTTTATTCTCGTTGGTCTAGGGTGGATGATGTGAAAGAGAGGAACCACAAACTTCGATAATCTTCCCGTTGATTTTGTCGATTTTGTCAACCCAGTCAACATAATATTCCATGACGGCAATCGCTCCTTTGTTGTCTCGACCGTACGTGGTATTGCGGGCCTTCCCTGCAAGGTGTGAGCCACTTCGTTAACTCTTAAGAGCGGTAGTGGTGCACATACCATTGGCAGGGGCATCAGAATCAGCAAACTCTGCGATATGTTCCTCCATCAAAACAGCGAGCTTCGACACGGCTTGCCTCCAGAAATTCTCAGGCCCCATGAAGTTTTGTAGGCTTTCTTTGGTGCCTTCATATCGGCATTTGTGCCAGCTGCGATAGCCATTTTTCCCGTTTCTGCAAGAATAAGATATGAACCATTTGTAACGATTCTACGAAAGAATTCTTACCGAGATTGACAACACTGCACGAATGAGACTGACACTCACTCGATTGTGCCACCCTCAATAGGGTCGACGAATTATCCGTTTATGTAGATACGCAGAGTAGTTATAGCAACTGCTACCTACCAGCAAGTGAGGCGTCTTCGTATCCGGTGCGACCCTGTAATTGCAATTGCGCGTAAACATGTTATCTGACACTCAATAACCACATATGTGATCACCTTCAACCACTTAGCAATAATCGGAAGGGTGAGAACTGCACCCGCTGAGCGCATTGATAAGGCAGACTACCTCGAGCCAGAAGAACAGTCGCTGGTCACAAAATGATTTGATTTCTTCGGCAAGTTCCGGGTCAGTTGCGCATGGGCCAAAATCAACAGACATAAGATAGACTGAAATGAAAATGCCAGCAAAATACATAAAGCGCGACTGTTGGAAACCTTCCCAAAAACAGGCGATAGCTCAGCAGCAAGTCACATCACCCATGAAAGCTCAGGGCACTCACACAAAAGGTCCCCAGAGGAAAATGTCCCTCCTGCCGCTACAGTTTCATCCCCTGAATCAACCCCTCCCTCCCTCATGCAAGCCTCCCAACATCAAAGAATTTTCAGGTCCACTACAGCACCGACGCCACAAGCGGACTAGGAATCAAGCAAGCTACGTGGACACATGTTGGATGGGCTTGGTTATGCATGTCACATGAGCAAGTTTTGTGACGAGTCAGCGGTAGAGTCGTCATCCAGGAGAACATGGACGTCGCTCTCCTTAGCAATGTTTATTACACTAGCTTTAGCACTGACGTGGACGTTCTACCAAGGTGCATTCATAATAGGTCAGCATCTCTATGGAAATGAACGTGAGACAGGTCAATGCATTAATGGTGACATTTGAACTGTGGGTAAACAGGCGAATTGTGAATTCCTGCCACCTGGTATTGGCATATTTTAAAGCAAACCATCTCGTGTCACACTTTATCGGGGCTAATCCTCACACTCGTGATGATTCGGATTGCAACTATCTCGTCATCGCTTTTTCGAGGGGACGTTTTATACGTGGCTAATACTAAGGTGCCAGACATTGCCATCATTGAATTCGCTAGCACATATATAATGGGCCACTGAGTATGATATCACTTTCCAGTCAGCCATGTTCCCCGCTCCATTGTTAACACTTGTCCTAGTTTTGTCAATCACGGGATCGCTCGTTAAAGCTGCCAATTCCCCTACCTCCGTCCCCATTACCAGTAGGCTAAATTTTCCCAATGGTACTTATAACCTCGTAGCGCACGACAGAGCTCGTTCGCAGGCCCTTAGGAATCGCAGCAAGCACGGACAACGTCAGATGAACGTTCCTCTGACAAACAATCTTATAGCCTACACCATATCAGTTAACATTGGCGTCCCCCCCACAAGCTGTGAGTTCAATACTGAAAAAACATGTGGCTGCTAATGCATTATTGAAGACAACTTGATGCTAGATAGCGGTAGCGCGAACACATGGGTTGGTGCCTCTACTCAGTACCAGCGAACCGGGACCAGCCGCGCCACTGGCGAGGTTATAGAGATCAACTACGATGGTGACGAAATCATGGACGGTGCGACATACAATATGATATCATAAGTTGAAAATACCTACGATTATCTATAGGAATGTTGGTCTTCGACACCGTCACTGTCGGTCCTGGGCTCACTGTTGTGGGGCAGCCGATCGGTGTTGCCTCTCGGTCAGAGGGCTTCGATGGTTTTGACGGTGTCCTTGGCGTCGGGCCTTCTGTCTTGTCACGCGGCACCATGATTTCAAGGCCGGAAAGGGCGATCCCGACATTCACTAACAACCTGCCTGTATAGCCGCAACCGCAACGTCATTCCTGCGAACATTCTTGGTGTCTTTTTCCAGCCCTATGCTGGTTCACAGGAAGAAACCGCTGGACAAGTCACCTTCGGTGGAACTGATAATGCCTTGCACATCCATGATATTACATACACGTAAACTACCTCAGTTCCTAGATCAATCCAGACTGATAGCAATTGCTTTGTTTCAGTTCTGTCACCGACATCTGGCCTACATCGAATTATTGGGGTATTGAACAGAGCATCACATATGACACCACACCGATCTTAGAAAATGCCGTTGGTATTGTCAATTCTTGCTACACCCTTATTGGGATTGCCACCGGTGTGTATCCACTAGAGTGCAGCGGGTGATAATGGTCTAATTAGCGTTCGATAGAGGCCTTTCGGCTGTACCAGGCTGCAACCGGCGGTCAATACGATCCTGCGACTAACCTTCTCGTTATTACCGGCGATCAGTACGATGCCCTAGAGGACCTAAATTTCAATTTCGGTGGCGTACGTCGATTCTGTTAGCACTCACACCTCTTGTTCACCGTTTTGCACAGGAAATATTCTCTCTCACCCGTAACGCCCAAATCTGGCCTCGTGCTCTCAACGCCAGGCTTGGTGGTGAACAGGATATAATATATCTCATGGTTCGCGACCTTGGCACGCAAATTGGCCAAGGGGACTATGACTTTGTCAATGGCTACGTATTCATGCAGCGCTTCTACACCGTGTTTGATATCACCAACCACCGCGTCGGTTTTTCCGCAACAGAGTTCACTGAGGCCACTACCAACTAATATGGAACTGCCAAAGTATATGGAGGATCATTTTGCGACGCACAAAGTAGCATATGCATTTGAAGGTTGTATGTATATACTCTTCTTAAATAGGCTTACAGATCAACCGCGACTATTCCCGGTGACCGACGTCAATTAAGTAGGGGACTCCAGGTCAGTTCCTCCTCCAAACATCAAAACGTTCAACAAAACAAATGCTGCTGAACGCTTGGTATGTGGCTGATGTTTTATGAAGTTGCACACGAAAATGCCAACTCTCGTCAATGTATCGACCCTGTGGCAAAATTACCTTGTTTACCAAGGTCCCTAGAACCGATAATTGTGGCTGAAAAACAGCCAAAGTATCTACACATGGGAAACTATTGGCAAATCAATCATCTATCAAACGATAGCGATACTACAAGTCTATGACGTTTCAATATCTTCTACTTGACGTGTCCTTTCTTTCCACCATTGCTCTGTCTCCCGGTCCATCTTTGCCAACCTCTCGTCTTCAATTTTCAAGTGTTCAGAGGGATGAGTCATCAATAACTTGTCATCAAAATCTCGCAATAACCTGGAGTGAAACGTCTATGGGGGCATAGAGGTTCCCTATAATCAGGTTAGGTACATGGATGTGATTTCTGCATGCAGGTAAAGTTCTTTTAAGGAACATTTATGCCCCCATAGACATTCGACTCACAACAGATAGTAAATTGGGTGCTGTTTTGGAGCTTTGTGTGGTTGATTTCGGGGTGTTGGTTGGGGTGGGTGTTGGTGTTGGTGTTGGGAGGTTGAGAGGGAGATTGGGAGGGTTTTTGGGAGGGTTGGGTTGGGTGAGGTCGCATCCGTGAAGTTTGCGTGTATTATCAAGTTCTTACCACTGTAGCCTTGACGTGTTTAATCGCTATGCTATTGCTTCAAATTCACGAGTAGGTCACGGTCAGTCGGTGTCTTGCATCAGGAAATTCACACATTCCTTGACGTGCCCTTATGCGGACTTATTTACACTTAACTGCCTTGGTGAAATTGAATCTACTTGTCCAAAATTTCAATGTGAATGAATTCAGAAAAAAAAGTTGAGATATATTAATATACATGTTTTATTGTATTTCCACTCAAAAAATATAAGATATGCCAGGTGAATGATGTGAGAGAGAGCAAACAAGTTTTGAGATAAGTGAGTTAAGCTGATTAAGCATGTTAAGGAATGTGTGAATTTCCTGATGCGTGGTCTTTGACTCACGAGACTGAGTTACATACACTCTTTATAGCACTCGTCTAATCCGTTTCGTGCCCTCATTCGATACCCGCTCAATTTTCCAAACAAGAAGACTCAAAAATTCATGGTCACGAAGTACTACGGATTTGACCGTCGCGAATCGATTCAAGTTAAACGCATCTTTGGCTTCCTTTTTTGGGTGCTTACCAAAGATTGTGTGACTCAAGCTAGATCCTATGCGCGCCACACCTATAGTTGAACTGCCCTTTGATCTCCTTTGTCTCGCTCTGCCGGTACGCAGTCATCGTTCCTTACCTGTCGCGAATCTAAACAAGTTCGTGCTCGCATATTGATATCTCTACATCTAATTGACTTATCGCGTCTCCCACAGTTGAGTCTGGCGATGGTCCACACATTCCTCGTCGTCCTCGACACCGAGTTGTACCGTGTTACAACTTCCGATAATGCTCGGATCCAGGATACCTTCGCGTACCTCAAATCCGAATCGGCTGACGCACATCGTATTTTGGGTAGAATCTCATTTGATCAATGCGACTACTACCAGCTCAAAAATTCCATGCACCTTCCTGATGACCGAACCCCTGCCGACATCATTCTAGAGTGCCTGGATGAGAGCAATTGGCAAAAGGTGCACCCTGTGCAGTCCTTGCAGACTCTGGCACAATTCCTATCAGATAGTTATGTCTACATCGTGATCAAGCCTAAGGAGGGCGAGTTACGTCAGCATATTTGTTGATCATCGATTAGCTCACCCATTCCCTCAGGTGCAACGGAGGGAGCTATCGCAATTCTCAATAGAGATCATCAAGAGATATTCAGTTGCTTGCAGATCAGGGTATACAGGCTGCAAAGATGGACGATGGAGGATGTCACCCATAACATGGCAGGTGGCAGGTTGTACCTTCCCAACGACGAATGTCTAGTCAAACTCTCTGAAATAGAGGCATCATTGACACAGCACCGTACCTACAAAGTGAGCACTTTTTTGCTGTATCTACAACCCATCGCTAATTCTTCCCAAGGTCCCGAGTGCCCCAGAGAACAGGAATTATCGGAATGCTTGCCAATACACTGAACATTTTCACAACATCTTTGAGTGGACTTCGAACCAATCGGGCACTGCGACCGACAGGGAATTCATAGCCTTTTTCAATGTCCTTCGGTGCTTTGACAAGGACTCGAAACACATTAGCGCTGACTCATCCTCCACCCTTAAGACCAGCTACTTCATCGTATATTTTATAGTCCTGCCTTTCTTTTCCCGTCACAGTGAACATTTTGAATTGAAGCAGTAAGTGGGTTCACCTCATGTCAGTTCAACTGATTATAATGAAATGTTTCAGGGAGATGCCCTGGAACTTTCCTATATTCATCGATACTCACGATCACCCCAACGTTTGGTGCCAGTTTTACCCGAGGAGTGATTTCATGGTTTCATCACCCTTGTTTTATTTCCTGTTCCTCGTCTGTGAAGTGATTTCACAGAAAAATGAGGAAGATCGATACCGTATGTTGCTTCAAGCCATTACTGTTGCGCAGGCAGGGCAGTTTCTGATGGACAGTGCAACGAAACCATTTTTCGTTGTCGCGATTTACCTCTGTGCAAATTTGACTGCGGAAAGATATGTGGTTACCCATACTACACCGACAGAAGAGGGAGAAGAGGGCCAAATTCCCCTGCAAATCATACCATCTCTGGAGTACGAATCTGGCCTGTGCATGGTGGCAACGTCATATCAATGCCGGTGGCTGGCGGCTGGCTCACATCGCTAACAAAACCCAGTGCACACCTGTGGTCTGTCGCTAAACAGCTGTTCGAAGCAGTCGACTTCATGCACCAACATGGCGTGGCACACATGGATCTGAAGCCGAATAACATCTTGATCCCCATCAACGGTGGCCGTCTGACTGTCATCGGCTTCAACAGGTCCTTGCGAGTCAAGGGTGTCGAACATAGGTTCCATGGCATTGTGGGCACTCCTGAATATACTGCCCCTGAGGTAGCCGCTGGTAATGGCTTCTACAGTGCGATCCGTGCAGACTTGTGGTCCTGTGGAAAAACATTAGAGGCCCTGTGCGACAAGTGTCACCCATCCATGGATCACGATACCCTCCTCGAAATAATTTTGTGGCAACTTATGGACGAAGACCTGAAAAAACGACCGATGATGACAGAGATGTTGGAGAGGCTGGCCTGTTATACCATTGATGCTACCACCCGACCAGGTTCCTCAAGGTAATGTGAATCTGAATTCTCTCTCCTTCAGAATCGAACTAATCTTGTTCCATAGGTACATCCCTATGCAAAGATGGTGCTAGGCATACTGTCTTGTGCATCAAAGGTTTCCTTCTCTTCAGAACATCATTGGATTTCCTCATGCACTGTGATATACCCTGTCGACTACAAGAAGGCGGGAATAATCCTTGATGATGTGAGGACTTTTTATTGCCGATCTTTTGTTTATGCTCATAACTCTAATGCAGGTCATGCCCCACATTATGGTACGCCTGTCTGACAATAGGAGAAAGACACTGACTAGAAATTGAAATTCCACAGGTGAAATCATTGCCAATAGGCTGTCGTCTGACCGTAAGTCTTAATGTTAGTAGCATCCTGTTTGGAACTAACAAAACCCCATCCATTCAGGCTACATCAAGAGCACGATATGATACCTGCTTCAGCAGGCGTGAAAACTCAACTCATGATCTTGCAGTACCATTCGAATGGACACCTCAAGGGAAGTGAGACAACTCCTGGGCATCGAGCAGAGAAGGCTACAGGTGCTGACGTGGTAAGTGCTTGGTGGCGTTATGTGCTGTGTGCTGCTGTTGCTCGTGCTGACCTTATTTAACTATCTAGATATCATTCACTGGCTGTAGTGATAGTGATAGTCAGACCAGTGCTGATACGATGCAGGGCGGTATCACTGTCGGTGCTATAAGCTACGTGAGCTTTGATTTCATTCAATCTCTCCACTTGTTTAGGGCTGATATTGAATGGGCGACAGGCATTTGTTACGTCTCTAAGTTAGTCAAGTTCTGTTTCTTGTTGCATGAGACTGATTGACTTTTTGTGCACAGCACAGAAGCCAGTGCAGAGTTATCAAGAGCTGCTCAAGAGTGTGAGGGACAATTTGAAGTAGAATTGTCAGCAGAAACTGCAACTGTAGAGCTTGCATCCTATTGTGAGTGCTTGATGGTGGTTTGTGGTGCTGGATTCGGAATAACTCTGTTTTCTTTTCTTTTTAGGATACTAGTCTACACTTTATCATCTAGCGTGAGCATGAGCACAGTATATCTGTTGGAGTCAAACATCTATACCCCCATAGATGTTTGAATAGATGTTTGACTCCAACAGATAGAAGTGTTCCACTTACCTGTCCCCAAGTGTTGTACCAGACATGAATGGCACATCCCACACAACATCCATTGACTTTGTATTCAACCCAATGACAACACCCTTTGCAGACAATGGAACCCCACCTGAATCTTGAACCATAGTAACCCTGTCTCCCAAGGCAAAGCACTGGTTCTGGAGTCGATAGATAGCGTGCAATGGTTTTAGAACTGCGTGACGAGGGATATTCTTCACAATGGCTTTCTTGATTCCAGCTTTGGACCTGTTCTTCTTAACGTCATCAGCAACCTGTTCAATTTCTTTGACAGTACTCTAAAGACAGTTTTGAATGAAATGTGACTCGGGATAAATGACGATTCCATACCTTCGCTAGGCTGTCCGAGAGTAGGGAAACTGGCTCAAGATCTTGGACTCCCTTTGATTTGAATCACAACCTTACTTCCTTGACCCCAGCATCAGCGTGAGAGTCAAAGATGTCCGTTGTTATGACCATGCAAAACCGGAGATTAGCAAGAAGTCCTGGTCTTGCATGGGGTTGTACCGAAGGGTTGTAAGTCAAAGGGGCTTGGCCTCAGCTCGTACGCTGTGCCCCTTACCCGAGTATGTGCCCTTAATTTCGGATGAAGTCCAAGGGAGAGTTCTGGTGGAGTCCGGATGGAGGTCCGGACGAACTCTAAGGCAGGATAGCTCGACAGAGCTCCGATGGACTTCTGGATGAGCGCGGGAATGCGCCGGAACTATTTCCGGAAGATAGAGAGTAATGGTAACACTACTGGAACAAGTTCCAAGTAGAACGGATGAAGGATGGACCGCTGGACAAAGTCCAGGGCAGGATAGGAGCAGAGCTCCGGAGGGAAAGATGATCCATAGATGTCAGAGGATAGGATAGGATGGATCCGAAGGACTAGGGGTCCGAAGGTCCGGAGCTCGGAGGAGCGGAGGAGCGGATGATCGGAGGAGCGGAGGAGCGGATGATCGGAGGAGCGGAGGAGCGGATGATCAGAGGAGCGGAGGAGCGGAGGAGTGGAGGAGCGGAGGAGCGGAGGAGCGGAGGAGCGGAGGAGCGGAGGAGCGGAGGAGCGGAGGAGCGGAGGAGCGGAGGAGCGGAGGAGCGGAGGAGCGGAGGAGCGGAGGAGCGGAGGAGCGGAGGAGCGGAGGAGCGGAGGAGTGGAGGAGTGGAGGAGCGGATGATCGGACGATCGGATGAGCGTAGCTCTGTGGATCTTGGAGGAAGTGTTGGCTACTAGAGAGGAGTAGGTCCGGATATGGTGTAGAGATAGTATAGACTACTCCGGACAAGGTCCGGAATAGAAACAGACAGTATAAGACTACCAAAGGTAGAGTCGGAGGTGAAACAGATGATAGACAGAGATGGACGAAGTCCGAACAGATTATAGAACATAGGATCAAAGCTCCGGCCTAGGGAGTAATCCCATAGGCCTGAGTTGGAAGCTTACAAGGGCCGGAGCCCAAGTGCAAGAACGGAGACGGAGTTATATAGACATGATAACAGGATACAGAGTAATCAAAGGAATATACAGAAGTAGGAACAATGAATCAGACTAAGGTCTGCAGGAGTTGTACTACAAGTTTATATACTGTAGGAGCATGCCGGAGGGTAAGTACGGATAGTCCGAGGCTATGTCTGAAGCATACGGAAACACATTAGTAAGTACAGCGGGACATAAGGCTATGAACTCGGAGATGAAGCTTGTACGAAATACTTATCAAGACGGAGGCAGAGATCACCGAGAACCGGAAGCACAGAGATACCCAGAAGCCGGAGACACAGGTATATTCTAAAAGGGGTAATGCGCAGGTGCGCGGGAATAGTTCGGATATGAACTCGGATCGGATAAGGACACGGATCGGATATGGACACGGATCGGATATGGACACGGATCGGATATGGACACGGATCGGATATGGACACGGATCGGATATGGACACGGATCGGATATGGACACGGATGGATATGGATTGGAGTGGATGGGTGGATCGGATATGTGAACTGGATTGGATGGGTGGATCAGATATGTGTAGGTAGGGTGTCTGGATGTCCATGGATTGGATTTGATCTAGACCTGAATGTACGGTATATGACAGTATCCCCCCTTTAGGGCCGAGCCCTCGAGGCTGCAGGTTACAGAGTTGAGGCTGATGGTTATTGGCACCAGAAAATGGGAGATGATGATGTCCGAAGGTCACAGGATTAGTGCTCACGAGATATGGGGTTCCAAAGGTTCCCTAGCTGAAATGTACACTCTTGCAAGGTAAAGCAAAATTGCTCCGGATGAGAAAAATGCGGATATGGTACCAAAGATGTGGCTGTGCAAGCGGAGGCGGAAGTACACAAGTGCTGGAGGAGCGCAAGAGGTGGAGATGGAAAGATTCAGCAGGAGGTGGAATGGATGGACATGGAACACGAGACTTCATTCTGTAGGTGACATAGGAATTCCGGTGAGACTTGGATCTCAAAATATGTGGAGTCCGGAAGTGATGCAGAAGTCTCGTGATAGGGGTATCTCGGAGGAGCAACATTCCACTTAGGAAGATGACGGAGTGGGTAGTACATCGCACTGATGATTTCCATGGTTCGGATAGGATCTACTGATGTCTCGGAATGAGTTGTGAGCTAGGACACTCAACACTGGCTAAAGGATAAGTGCAACAGTGGAGATCCGGAATTTAGCCCCGAGGTGGTTCGGATGAGACTCGGATACTGCAGGAATAGGTCCGGAGATACTAAGTACACTGATGGTTATAGTGCAAATAGTGGAAAATGTCGTCTGGAAGGCAGATTTATGATAGACGGATGAAGTAGATGGAAATCCAGAGCGCAGCAAAGGAGTTTGCAGGTGATCCGGAGTTGGAGAATGTGCGTGCATGAGGGGTCATGGCGTGGAAAGCACCGGACATCGGATTTGTGGAGGGCATGGGATGGCGGAATGTCCATTGGACAGGATTCGGATGGGTTATGATGGAGTATGGAATGTATCGGACAGCAAGGATGTGTTTCGGATGGGTGATGACAGAGTGTGGAGTGCATTGGATCAGGTTGGAGATGGTCGGAGGGCTCATAGTTGCTTCGGAGATCAATGGCTGGATATGCCAAGGGTCTGTAAGAAGTGTCGGAGCAAAGGGTTTCAGATGGGATATGATGGAGTGTATCGGATCAGGATCAAATCAGTCAGAGTAACTCATAGTGAGTTCGGATATTGATAATGGAACATGCCAGGGTCTATGACAAGTGTTCCATAGGCGCCAGATTGGAGGAGATTGGTGCAAGACTATATGGCGAGAGTTGACTTCGGAAAGGCACAGAATAGTGACTCGGATGGACGGAGTGAGCTGTGATGAGTGGGAAATACAGGCCGGAAATTGTTTTGAATGACTCGAGCGGAGTACTTATCCCCTTTTTAGGGAGACATCCCAATGGCGACTAAGGGAGTCTGGATATAGGTCCGAGGGATTTCAGAGTGAACTGACTGATGACCAATGATACCTATAGGAGTATCGGGACGGATATAAGGAGAAGTGGAAACGGATATCGGAGGAGCTGAGTGGAACAGAGGTTGGGACAAATGGATTGTGGATTGGAGATTGCGGATTTT
Source organism: Suillus spraguei (assembly GCA_016800925.1). NCBI lineage: Eukaryota > Fungi > Basidiomycota > Agaricomycetes > Boletales > Suillaceae > Suillus > Suillus spraguei. Next base: position 11,426 of record JABCPU010000288.1, read on the forward strand.
GCGGAAATGAGTTTGTGTCGCTCTATGGAAAAGTATTGACAACTCGAGTGTTTCAGTGAAACTTCCGAAGGTACTTGGAGGTTCCGATGATCACAGTGGGTCCGGAGATTCGGAGGGTGGAGCGGAAGGCAACACAGAATTGACATGGGGATCAGAAATGGGTGGAAACGCGATTGCGTTGCGTCTTCATCAAAAATGCTGATAGATCCGAAGATTTTCTCGTAGTAACTCCGGAAGTGCTATTGGATTTCCGGATAGGATATGGTGGGCCAGATGTCAGCATATGAGGTCCGGAATATTTCGGATTTTCTAAGAGGAGCATCGGATTTTGGATTTCCGAAAGACAGGGAATTGGAAGAGTCAGATTGGTGGTGCAGATGAGGAGAATGGTAGATGTCGGAGGCGGAGTGGATTAGGGATGGATATGCTAGCCTTCATGAACCAAGGCTGCCAGAGGGAACGGAAATCTGAGATCCGGAGGTACACGGACAGAGTGGAATGAATACGGAAGTCATGGATGTCAAACGGATGGATCGGAAAGCGGATGATGGCGTGGATCTAAGTCATGGACATCAACAAAGTGGATTGGACAGCTGATACTAAAAACTCCGGAGGTACACCAGTGAGTTCTCGGATCCGGAGGGGATGCTAGAGAAGGCACTTCGATAGAGGGTGAGTGAGTCCAGAAACACGATGGAGCAGATGTGGTAGCAGTGGTGGAAGTGAAAACAGATCCATTCTGAAATGAAGACGTCCGAGGATAACTAGGGCGAGTTGGATGTATGGGTGGGAGCCTCTTGTGAAGGAAGCTGCTGGAGGTCCGAAGCTACAAAAACTCCGGAGGTGTATAGGCGAGGAAGATTCAGAGGATGGCAGAAGATAGGGTTGTGCTGATTCAGACAGAGGGATGAAGGGATGGTCAAGGGCTGATGGAGGAATGGAGTGGTGTTCTTTCCAGATACTACTGTCGGAGAGCATGAGAGAACTGCTCCGAAGTTTCGGATGACAGGAGAATATCCTTGCTACAATAATTCCAAAGCGAATCCAAAGGTTTCCATAACACAGTAAGGTGCATCCGGACATGGAAGAGTGCACCGATGGGTTCGGATGTGACCGGACATAGCGCGGGAAAGTTACGGATGAGGCTTCGGATGAAGGTACAACAAAGGTTGGAGAAGCTGAGAGGTACGGAGGATGATATGGAGTACTTCACTAGACCAATAATTGATACCAGAGGTTGTCCGAGCTTTAGCATATGTCTGAAGTGCAGTTGGTGTATGAAGTGTTGGAAACATGGAGGTGGATGACAGAGCCAGAAGATGGTCATGGAGTTGCCTGGTACGGAGCGGAAGGTGGAGTACCTATCCCCCCTTTAGGGAGACATTCCCAATGTCGAGAGAGAGAATCAGCGGAGAGTATCCAGTTAGTGGTAAAATGTTAGGCGATGATGGAAGGGCAACAATTGGCTTCGGACTGGTGAAACCAAAGGTGGAACTAACATCTTGGACATGGACAGAGGATGTCAGAAGTGCTGGAAGGATGGATGACAGGGGTTTGGATTTTTGAATTCGGAGGGAGGTACTACCATCTAGGCAGGACAGAAGAGGGTTGAGAGATGCCGGAAACCAAACATAAGGTCCCGACATTTGAGGACGGAGGACGGAATACCATCTAGGTACGAAGGATGGAGAGTGGAAGATGCCAGAGCAATGATAAGACCGGACTTTTCGGATCCGGAGGTGGGATATCGTGCAGGCATTACGGATGGGGACCCAAGCGGGGCCATTGTCAGAGGAAATACAAAACCCGAACACCTGCAGAAAACCATCATGAAGGACGGAGTTCTTTATCAGGGAGAGTAGTGCAAACCAATACAAGGTGAATGCTGGTAACAGAGTTCCGGAAAGAAAACCGGATCGGAAACAGGGGACAGAGGGTCGGAGATGAAACTCCGGAAATGAAACCGGATCGGAGGACCGGAAATGAACCGGATGTGGAAACGTCGGAGGTCTAAGGCATTCTGATAGTAGCACTTGAAGAAGATGTCTGCATAAAACCCGGCTGATCAACGGATCATAAGTGGGTATGCAAGTAGTATTCGGAGTGGCACATGGAGAATCCAAAGGGAGGTGAATGATAAACATTCCGGATGACCAGATGGTCGGATGGTCGGACATGAAACTGGATTGGAGGACTGTGGATGGCAGATCGGAAATGAACACTGGAAATGAAACCGGATAGGAGGATCGGAAATGAACCGGATGTGGGCTGGGCATCATCCAGCTGGAAACATGGCTAGTTTAGGAGATAGGGGTACCGCAAAAATGCGGACGTTAGGGATCTAAGGTATTTCCGATAGTAGCACTTGAAAAGGATGTCTGTATGAACCCAACTGATCAACGGATCATAAGCGGCATGCAAGTAGTATTTCTGAGTGGCGCAAGGAGAATCCGAAGGAGGTGAATGATGAAACATTCCGGAGGTGACTTTGCCAGTTCCGAGGCAACACATAGGCGGAGGATCAAGCCATAGTGAGCCAGAAGGATGATATTTCGGTTTTTAAGAGTATGGGATGTCGTATTCGATGGAAAGGGTGACGGAGTTCACCTCGCACTGAAGTGGAAACAACAGCGAAGCATCTGGGATGGAAATGGTGGGTCGGAGGATGGAAAACAAGTCCGGATGGCTCCGGAGTTTTCAGTGGCTAACCAGAGCCGGAAAACGGAGGAGTATGCGTCCAAACAAATCCGGAAATCTGAGGACAAGACTGGAGCCAGAAGTATGAGTGAGTGGCAACCAGATAAGACCGAAATGTAAGCGGACAACCGGAGTTGGGAAAACGGAGGAGTTGAGAGTGGTGGTTTTAGTTCCGAGAGATAGGGGTCGGATCCGGACAATGGAAAGTCTCGGGTCTCAAGGGTCAGGATAGGAAATAGTACGGAACAGTATACTCGGTAAGGTGTGAGTCTGATTCAACTGTTATGACCATGCAAAACCGGAGATTAGCAAGAAGTCCTGGTCTTGCATGGGGTTGTACCGAAGGGTTGTAAGTCAAAGGGGCTTGGCCTCAGCTCGTACGCTGTGCCCCTTACCCGAGTATGTGCCCTTAATTTCGGATGAAGTCCAAGGGAGAGTTCTGGTGGAGTCCGGATGGAGGGTCCGGACGAACTCTAAGGCAGGATAGCTCGACAGAGCTCCGATGGACTTCCGGATGAGCGCGGGAATGCGCCGGAACTATTTCCGGAAGATAGAGAGTAATGGTAACACTACTGGAACAAGTTCCAAGTAGAACGGATGAAGGATGGACCGCTGGACAAAGTCCAGGGCAGGATAGGAGCAGAGCTCCGGAGGGAAAGATGATCCATAGATGTCAGAGGATAGGATAGGATGGATCCGAAGGACTAGGGGTCCGAAGGTCCGGAGCTCGGAGGAGCGGAGGAGCGGATGATCGGAGGAGCGGAGGAGCGGATGATCGGAGGAGCGGAGGAGCGGATGATCAGAGGAGCGGAGGAGCGGAGGAGTGGAGGAGCGGAGGAGCGGAGGAGCGGAGGAGCGGAGGAGCGGAGGAGCGGAGGAGCGGAGGAGCGGAGGAGTGGAGGAGTGGAGGAGCGGATGATCGGACGATCGGATGAGCGTAGCTCTGTGGATCTTGGAGGAAGTGTTGGCTACTAGAGAGGAGTAGGTCCGGATATGGTGTAGAGATAGTATAGACTACTCCGGACAAGGTCCGGAATAGAAACAGACAGTATAAGACTACCAAAGGTAGAGTCGGAGGTGAAACAGATGATAGACAGAGATGGACGAAGTCCGAACAGATTATAGAACATAGGATCAAAGCTCCGGCCTAGGGAGTAATCCCATAGGCCTGAGTTGGAAGCTTACAAGGGCCGGAGCCCAAGTGCAAGAACGGAGACGGAGTTATATAGACATGATAACAGGATACAGAGTAATCAAAGGAATATACAGAAGTAGGAACAATGAATCAGACTAAGGTCTGCAGGAGTTGTACTACAAGTTTATATACTGTAGGAGCATGCCGGAGGGTAAGTACGGATAGTCCGAGGCTATGTCTGAAGCATACGGAAACACATTAGTAAGTACAGCGGGACATAAGGCTATGAACTCGGAGATGAAGCTTGTACGAAATACTTATCAAGACGGAGGCAGAGATCACCGAGAACCGGAAGCACAGAGATACCCAGAAGCCGGAGACACAGGTATATTCTAAAAGGGGTAATGCGCAGGTGCGCGGGAATAGTTCGGATATGAACTCGGATCGGATAAGGACACGGATCGGATATGGACACGGATCGGATATGGACACGGATCGGATATGGACACGGATCGGATATGGACACGGATCGGATATGGACACGGATGGATATGGATTGGAGTGGATGGGTGGATCGGATATGTGAACTGGATTGGATGGGTGGATCAGATATGTGTAGGTAGGGTGTCTGGATGTCCATGGATTGGATTTGATCTAGACCTGAATGTACGGTATATGACATCCGTAGTGCGAGCTATATCTATCATCCTGGAGATGAGATGAAGGAATTGTTGGGCAAATCCAACAGCTTACCATCGCCCCCTTGGTCCAGAATCACAAAGATTCCTGGGAATTTATCCTACAAAGAACTGAGTTCCAATTCAGATGCAATTTGGACAGGACCAACCTTATATTCATGAATGAGCCTTCTCGCTAAACTACCAATAATGACCAACCTTCCGTGAGTAGTCAATAATTTTCAAGCCCTTGGCCTCTCAGTCCAATATTGTTCTTTTGATGATCGGAGGTGAGAAACATGAAGCTTGACGTGATTTTGGAGAGTGCTCTGAGTGACATTCTGATTGTGGAAGCTGCTTTGAATGATGGCAAGTAGTGCTGTGAAACACAACTATCAACAATAATCTTGAACTTGTTATTCTCCGTTTTATCTGAAAGGAAGAACTACAAGATCATTTAGAAAGATAAATTGTGGTAGGGCATTGTGACATACTGCCAGAACAACAGACAAAGCGCTGTCAGTAGTTGAAGACACCTAGGCAGCCACACCATACGCGTGTTCACCAAGGAAGAAAATGTTTGTTCCATCAGGAAATTCCTCTGACAGAGGTGGAGCATCCTTCTTGGGGAACCTGGGATCTTCAGATGCAACTTCTGAAATGACCATCTGGACAGCTTGTTCAAGTTCTTTTTCAGGTCCTTCGTAGTCTTTAACCAATGCGCCTGATTCTAAGTGTTTCAAACCTGCATGAATGTGCAAAGAGTGAACGACCATAAAGTACCAGCACACACCTTTAGTGGATGGACATGCACCAGGACATTGACATCACTAGTGATCACTCCACATCTCTTCAAATATAGCATCTCAAACCACTCAGCTTTTCCCTTCCAATGGCTCAAGCTCTTCTTGCAAGAAAGGCCAACTGATGAAAGTGCGTTTGCCAACCATTTCCTGGGCGATACCCTCTACCTTGCAGTTTTCGTGAGGATTTTGTATGTGAACTGCCATTGACTTGTTGCGGCTTTCGGAACCATGCACAATGACACCATGAAAGCCTAGTTGTGCTTTGTGGGGTAATGAATGTACCCACAAAGGGAATCCAGCGAGGGCTTTTGCACCAAGGCATACACCTTCACATAGTCCAGGGATGAGATGGAGTCCATCAAGAGTTGGTAGATTGAAGGATTCCATCTTACATGTACATCAATATATAGGAGGGAAGAAATCTGGTAATGATGAAGGATAGACTGTGGACTCTCCAGGACTGAAGATAAATTTGGTACCAGTTCCAAACCCATTGCAGTGGCATTCCTCTGGGGTCAACCTATGTTCTCGAGCTGTACACATGGGACGATGACGAACTACAACCAAAAAGCAGAATTTACTACTCACATTTCATTGCTCATAACAGCCACTGCTCATCAATAAAGGGAATCTTAATGATTGCTTCCCATTCTTGCTTCTTTCCATTTAAGTCTTGCTCAAATTCAAGAGGGTAAAAGTCCAATATCGGTGAATTTGGATTGTACATTAGGTCCTATGGTGTACAGTCTTTCGTCTGCACCCTGTAGTCATCCTAGTATGACATAGATGCACTCAAAAATTTCAGCTTCACCAAGAAGGGCTTATTGCCCACATTCACAAACTTGTACGCAGTGTGACCATGGGCGAGTTTGCTGATACCTACAATGGTGATCGGACAACTTGGATGAGTGAAAGACTTATTGATTTCTAAGTCGTTTCAACAGCCATCGGTAGCTTATAAGGTACCTCTTTGCTCCCATTCAAAGGCTGTTCTGACACCTTCTCGATCCACTATCATGCTCTCTTGTGATTTATCATGGGTGTCCTTGAAAAATTACCTGCTCATTCAAGTTGATAACTCCGAAGGTGCAGACAAGAAGGTACATCGCTAGGTTATCTTCTATAAGATTGCTGTCATTCATGTTTGATGGCAGTTCTACAACCCCTATGTCTGGGTTTGTGAGGGCGAGAAAATGCTCTCGGCACAGGTCAAGGAGGCTTGCAGTGACCTCGGCAATGTTAGTGAGTGTCACATTGAGTTTAATTGTTTATCAGTTATTGACTTGATCATGGTCTTAGACCGTCTGTCAAGAAAGTGCCTGGATAACTTAGAAACAAGGTTTGAGGACTTATTACGTGCCATGTAGTGTTTTTGCACATGCCTTGAAATCCGAAAGCAACCATACTCTTAAATTCTGTCGAACAGTGGTTCATAGATGTGCTGGATGTCTATGTCATACTAGGACAACTACAGGGGCATGGACGAAAGACCGTACACCATAGATATGGCTTCATAGATAGGAAACTAGATGAGGTAATAATATAGTCCCATGCAGAACCATTCATATTTGGTGCAATGATATATCTCTTACCTACGGCACATATATATATGGTCCTATACAGGCTCACATAGTCCCATTAAGGTCCAGTTCCATTTGATACCATGATATATCTTTTACCTGTAGCGCATATATATATGGTCTTATACGGGCTCACATAGTCCCATTGAGGTCCAGTGCCATTTTATACCATGATATATCTTTTACCTGCAGTGCATATATATATGGTCCTATGGGGGCTCACATAGTCCCATTGAGGTCCAGTGCCATTTAGACCATGATATATCTCTTACCTGCAGCACATATAAATATGGTTCTATATGAGGTCACATAGTCCCATTGAGGTCCAGTGCCATTTGGTACCATGATATATCTCTTGCCTGCAGTGCATATAAATATAAATATGGTCCTATATGAGGTGATATAGTCCCATCCAGGACCAGTCCTATCTGGCACACTGATGTATTGTGCAGTGCATATATGTTTCGTCCTATATGAGGTGATATAGTCTCATCCAGGACCAGTCCTATCTGGCACAAGATATCTGTTACCTTCAGTGCATATAGATATAGCTCTATATCAACAGTGACTCTATATAACTCTACACCAAAAAATGAGAACCCAACCTGAACCCAAACCCAACCCACTTACAAAAACCCTCTAAAAATAAGTTTGAGTATGGGGTGATCAGTGGCTCTTCCCGCAGGAGGGAAGGATAGAAAGTGGAAGTAGAAGTCGTCATTGGCATCTTCAAATACAAATGGCTCCCACTTGGGTTGTGATACATCGCTGACAGCTGACAAAAAATTCAAATGATTGAGTAGCATCTCCACAATGTGATGCTGCACTTGCCATGAATCTGGATGAGCCAGAAAAAATTGGGGCAGAATATGAGGAACAAGGCTGGAATCAGCTCTCTGCAAGGAGAAGCATAGACCAAGTGCAGATAGTGATTGTGACAGCAAGATGTCTGGAAGGGGTGGGGTGCAACTCCACATTGCGATAAGCCCACTTTGAGATAGGATACCAGCAGGTACATTCTCGTCTACGTAATGACCAAGAACGTGTACTTCAAGGTCCAAAGGATATGTGGGTAATCTGGATACAGGTACCACAGTGTCGTCAATCAGTACATCTGTGCTTGTTCCAGTAGTAGTTGAGAAGGATGTGTATATGGATGTGTTTCCATCAGTGACTCTGAGTATAGTCATGTCTTTGACCATGCCCAGACTGAGACCCGCGGATAGTGATCCAAAGTCATGATTCGGTCCAAATAGAGTACCTTTTCTGATGCCAACACCGAATGTTAATATCCTACCTCCAGACTCGATATATTTACAGACAGCCTACCTATTGGAGTGAAACATCTATGGGGGCATAGATATTCCCTATAATCAGGTTAGGTACATGGATGTGATTTCTGCGTGCAGGTAAAGTTCTTTTAAGGAACATTTATGCCCCCATAGACATTCGACTCACAATAGGTAGTGTTGCATTGGGACATGATATGAACTAAGCGGCTGCTCAGATAGTGCACAGTGGACACACTGATCCAGTTACCTCGGTCACATTCTCGCCAGATGGCACTCGCATCATCGCTGGTTCAAGCAATAGGACTATTCGGCTGTGGGATGCTGTGATGGGGCAGCCAGTCGGTGAGCCCTTGTGGGGGCACACTTATTCAGTTAACTCAGTCTCGTTCTCACTGGACAGCACTTGCATTGTCACTAGTTCTTGCGATAACACTGTTCGGCTATAGGATGTAGGTGTGAGGCATGTTGGAGTCTGACGCACCAAAGAGAGAAGAGAAGAGAATGGCCGAAGAATCTGAGAAGCAAGGCACGAGGGGGAGAAGCTGAGGAACGTGGTTCAAGCGCAAGCCATAATAGGCCAGTGGGATGCAGCGCACTGACATCGGCCGAGCCTCTACAATATATGTCAATGAATTATGTCTAAATTTTTGTTTCTGTTTCACTTACTATAAAGTCCAGCGCCGTAGCGTAGAAACATCTCAGTTCTTCGAGAGAGACTGAGATGTCAGTCTACATCAGTAAATCCCAAACCTTACACAGACTTTGGTTTTTTCCACAGATTCTCACAGTTGTCACAGATGGCACAGAATCCCAGGCCCCAGAGCCTCAGAGTCACAGAATCTCACAGTAAACCACAGACTCACAAAATCATCAGCATTCCAGAGCCACAGTGACACAGAAATCACAGAATGTATCACAAAAATTTCACTAAGTCTTTTTCTTTAGTTAAGCATCAACACTAAGCCTTACTATCAACAAAACTTGCATCAAGTATTTTTCTTTAGTTCAACTTCAAATACTAAACCTTAGTATACACCAAAGCTTATTAAAATTCATTATTAAGACAAAAAGTGCTAAATCTATTGACTGAAACTTGTTGAAATTCGCAATTTTTGCCCTTTGTGCTGAAGCTCTAACTTTTTCCAGTCAAAAATATGTTACAATAAGGTTTTGTTTTCCTGGAGGTTTAAATAAGGGCAGCTTATCATGAGATTTGAAGTTACAATGAGGTTTGATGATACATTTTAACTTGGTGATAATATTGTAGTTTGAGCATCATTGGTATATATGTTATTGTGAGCGGTAAAGAAACAAAGGCACTATGGTGTGATGGTAAGTATGTGTTGAAGTTGTTGCTGACCTTCATGAGGCCTCAAGTTCAATTCCTGTCATTGGCACTTAAAAGTGTGAAAAGTGCGAATTTTTATTTATTTATTTACTAGACAATGCTGTGGAACTGTGAGGTCTGTGGCACTGGCAGCTATCACACTGGGATGTTTTGCCCAGAGGGGACCAAGCTGTGGCTCTGTGAGACTGTGCAGTGTACAGAGCTGCACAGAACATTGGGATTTACTGATGTATAGATTCTTGTACCATCAGCGTTAACTGACGAAAGCAATAGCGTACCTTGTTCTTATAGGTATTACGCATGTTAATAGAGTTCTTCGAGAGAGACTGAGATCGTACCCTGTTCTTATAGACCCTTCTCCCGCCCTCATTAGCCTCTTATTGCAAGAAGGCAGCCATCGCAGCAGTGTGCCATGTCAAATCCTTCACCATTGTCAGATGACACTTGGGACAATCACTCCATTTCCTTCTCATCCAACTCCATCCACACACTGTGCCACCTTCTGAGTTAATGGAGGGAGCATCTGATGACGACTGCAGTTCAACCCCCTTTGTCCTGAATGTTGACAGTGGATGGATGGTAGGGCCCAAATGTCGGGTGTTACTCTGGGTACCACCTGCTTTTCAACATTTATGTTGGAGCCCTGGAACTATATAAGTGATACCCAGATGTCCCGAGCTTGATTTGAGCCAGATGACACATGGACAACGCTGGCAAAAGTGCCGAGAAGGACAAGTCTCAACAATCTTTCCATTCCTCGCACTTACTCAAATGATTCAAATCAACACTATATATCAACAGTATTTGAATATTTCTGGCGTGAACTAGTAGTATCAGTTCGTCACCGTCAAGCCGTTTATTGCCTTCAAAACTTATATGAACGATCTTGCGGTTGCACGTCATAAGCGTTCGTAAGTTCCGTAATGCGTTTAAGCTAAGCGTTAATTTCAGTGGTTTTGCAGATGCGGCTACTGCCTGTGTGCCCGAGGTTCACCTTTATAAGAGGTCCCGCGTTCACTGGCAGCTCAGGTTGCATTAAGCACCCATGTCCATGCACAGCTTACCAGTAGAGCTTCTCGACGGCGTCGTGTAGTGCTGCCGCGGTCCGGTTCCGTTCGGTTCAGAGGTGGTTGGACGAGAACCAAAAACCGGACCAAGGTTCGGTTCTAGTTATTTCAACAAACCTTAGACCGAACCTTTGCGAACGGTTCGCAGCGGTCAGGTTCGGTTTTTTTCTCTGTCTGAACGCGAACCGAACGCAAAAAAATTACAGCCAGGAAAAAAAAACATAGCAAGATATTTGTACTCGTAGTTACATGTCCAACGAAGCCGCATGTCCCTCAGCCTCTACTTCTGCAGAAAGGTGCCCATTCCTATATGCTCCCTTCAGTAGTTGTAGTGCCGTGAACGTGTCAGTCCCGAGTGCATTGCGTCGGATAGTCGAAGTGATTCCTCCGCTTGAGAACGCTTGTTCGGAAGGAACGGAGCTGCCTTGAATGGGTAGATAGTCTCGCGCAATGCGCGCGAGTGTAGGGTATTGCAGCGAGTGAAGCTATTAAGTAGATTTAGTAGCGAAAAAACAAATAAAAAAAAAGACTTACCCCCCACCAGGCCACAATGTCATCAGTCTCCTCTAGTGGCGAAGACAAGTACATGTTGAGCTCTTGACGAGGATTGTGAGTAAGGTGGTCTGATGTCTTGCGCGTCCTAATAGCCTCGCGCATCCAATCATCGCCATAGTGCTTGCATACACTGGCAGCTCTCGTCGGCGGAGCGGATTGCTCGTTGGTAGTAGGCGTTCGACTTGGTGGTGTATAATATTCATCGAACTACAAAAAAAATAAGATTAGAGCGGGGAAAACAACATAGACGAGTACTCACCACGGCCTCCAGACAAGCTCTGCCATCTGCAACATCTCCATAATCCCACCGGCCTTCAACATATGCGAGCTTATAGTTTGGATCCAGAACTTAAATTATATTAGATAAGAACGAGTTTGAAAAATTGATAGTACTCACCAAGACAAATAAAATAAACGTCCGATTGACTTGTTTTCTTGAAGTATTTGTCGACATTCTTGAGTCCGGCCTTAATCGCATCAGCAATCGGAAGATATTGTGGGTCATCTGCCATGGATCTCCATCGATCAGCGAGGCACTCTAGCGTAGGGATCGTTTTCCATGCGGTCGGATGTTTTGCTGACGAGAACGATTGCTGAGCCGTGGCTGGTTCCTTGAGGACTCGGTGAATAAGCCCGAGGTGTCTCCAATCGCTTCGATCGAGCTTGAAGTTGTTGTAAGTCTTGTTGCGAAGAGTTGGCACTTTGTGGCTTTCGTCGGCAAGGTTGGTGAAACGGTTTACAGCCTATTTAATTAAAATCAGGCCACTTTTAAACATTGAAAGAAAGAAAAAACTCACTTGACGCAAGATCAACATGCGGTCCAGGCATTTATATAGCGACGCCCAGCGAGTCCGGATCCATTGCAAGAGCTCAAGCTCAGGTACGTTTTCCTCTTTGCAAGCCTTGCGGAAAAATGCTCGAGCTTGAGGGGACTTTCGGATCTGAGGATCTCGATCAGCAAAAGAATAGTCTAAAAAATATAGCACGTACCTGCTCAATGAGGGCAAGAGCTTTGCCAAGTGAATCACCGGTATCGAATAAGGTGTCGTCGTCGTCGTCGTTACTGACATCCATGTAAGAAAGCTGTTTATTTAAGGTGTCAAGGTCAGCGTCGTTGCCATTATCAAGCGCTTGTCGAATTTTCTTCATGAGAGCAGCTTGAGGTGTGGGGGCGACGGCATCAACGAAGTGGCGTGCTGCGAGATTAAGTATATGTTCTTGGCACCTGATGCGGCGCGCATCAGGTGCCCACCGCGTACCCTCAGGATCGATTTCTTGTCCAACTGCTTTCATGGCGGTATCATTGTTGGTGGCATTGTCAGAGGTCATCCATCCAACCTACAACACACTGATTAGATTCAGCGCAGCAAAGTAGTAAACTAAACTTTACCTTATTTCGTAGTTCATATTTGTCAATGGTATCAACAATCAAGCGAGCCGTATTCTGACCACTATGATTGCCCTGGATGTGCGCAAATGTCATATACCATATTTCCGATCTCAGATCCGATCAGATCTGATCGACCCTACTTCCGTCCAGTCCACAAATCCTGTCTGGATCACCCATCCGAAAGTGCCCAATTCTCGCACTCTAACTCCCCTGTGTATATCTGCGTCTATCTCCTTTCGGCATCCCTCCTGTTTCCGGTATTCTGGCTGTGTATATTTCCGTCCTGCTTATTGATCCGTTACCTGTGTTTTATTTCCAACTCATACTTACTGATCCGCTGTGCATTAACTAATAGACTTCCGTTATACTTCGTACATAGCCCTCGGTCCCGGACTCCTTGATTATCCATGCTAGTTACTTACAGTATATAAACCACTTGTAGATCTCCATAGAACCTTAGTTTGAATATCATCTTAGATTCTGCTCATTCTGTTTCCTCCGGACTTGAGTTACTTTCTGCTCTAGTCATCTTCCGAGACTTGGGATTGATTTCTTTAGTCTATATCTCCGACTCTATCTTCAGATAGTCTACCTCTGTTAGTTTCTAGTTAGGAACTCATTCCGAAACTAGCCTTAATCCTCGTTCCATCTCTACGCTCCGGATAACCTTCAGATGTATCATATCCGATACCTTCGGACATCTGGATCCATCACGCAACCCCTTCCGGATCTTCAGATGTATACCTACCCACTGAAATAAGGGCATTACTCGGGAAAGGGGCACAGTGCACGAACTGAGGCCAAAGCCCTTCAGATCTTTCACCCTTTGAGTACGGTCTTAACAGTGCTTGAGCCTTGAAGGCATTGCAAGGAAGATTCAGTTTGGGGTTCGGAACAGTTTGGGAAGGTCCGAACCTATAGATGAACTGCACAGGAGTTAGTGGACCACGAACCTCATTCTGGTTCGGTCCGTGCAAAATGCTGGACCATGGACTGAACCAAGGACGAACCTGACCAATGGTCAGGTTTGAACCACAGTTCAGAACTGGACCACAGCAGCACTACCTATGGAAAGCCAGACACTCGTGCTCAATTATTAAGCAAGTATTACTAAATATGGCCATGCCTTCTGCGGGATTGCGGACACTGCTATCACTAATATTAATAAGAAACAAGACTGTAATAATATTATGTGGCACATATGTCAACCAAGTGAGAAATAAAGATTGCTGTTCATAGTATACTGCTACAAACCAAGCTTTACAGAAATCAAATCAACACAAGTTACCATTCATCCGGCACATCCGAGTAGGGCTCAGCAGGGTATGGGTAACCCCTGGGGTCATGGTAGGGTTACTGAGGGGTAAGGGTGTGGGTTGGTGTCTGGATACCCAGGGGTTTACCCCTGCAGAGCCCTACATGCAGTTCTCGCCATCTGAGAAATCCCACACAACCAAACCTGCATGATCCAGTCCCACCACATTTTCGTCAATGCCAAGTGTGATGTCAGGCTCATCATCATGGGCAAGACTCTCCAACTGATGCAAATGCTCATCCACTACATAGATATTATACATAGATATTAGTCCCTATATATTTGCGTCAAAAATAAAACTGGTGTACCAAGACCAAGTCTGCACCCACCCCACCCATGTAGTAGGCACCATTGCCATCTTCATGATAGGGCAATTCTTGAAGGTTATCTATGCAAAGTGATTAATTCTTCCTCTGCCTCATCTAACAACTCAATGTGGTGTGGTATCATTTCATCATTGACATGCACTATAGTGAGTAAGCCCAGGTACACATCCCAAACAGTCTGCCATGTAACTGATGGGTCCCGAGTTCTGTATAGCATTGTTCCATGAATGCACTGAATGGCTGTGGAACAAGGTCAAAGACAACATGGGATGGATCAATGTAGAGACCACGGATATGGTCCAATGCTTCACAATCGACTTTGATCTGATCTGACAAAAAAAAGGTAAGAACACAGAGAACAAGCACAGACAGTATTACCTTAAAGTCTAAGGCACCAAAGTTCTCGGGTGATTGGAAGATGATGTCCAGTGCACCATGGGGCAGGATCTTGTTTTGGTCCTGCCATTTTCTAGTGTTGTTCACTTCAGTGAAAAAGCATCCTAAATTTAAACTGAAAGTTAGTATCAAGGTAAGGACAACAACCAAAAAAATAGATGCACAATTGGAGAGTGTTGTTGGTATCATACCAACTGGACATGATACCATGATCTAAAAGTGTCTTAAATCCAGGCATGAAACGATGTCGCATCTGCAACCACATTATTGACAAAACTAAGTAAAAGCAGCATATACCATTCTCAGCTGCTATCCAAAGGAAGGATGAGAGAATGACTGAGGGAAAATTACATGACAAGGGTCATTATATGATAAGAAAAATGAGCTTGCTAAGACACCATGAGGCTCGCTTGAGAAATCCCTAACCTCTCCACTATTACATGTGCATCTGAGCACCTCTGAGGCATGCTTAAGCATGCATGTGATTAAGCATGATGAAGTGCGACAAAATGCAATGAAGTGCAATGAAGTGCGGTCAAACACAAAAGGCGCAAGAAAGGCGCAGTGAGGTGCACACTTCGCCAAAGGTGCGAACTCATCTGTTTGTCACTCCCACTCAAGCGAAGTCGCAGACCCATGGCCTTGGTGAATTTCCAATGCTTGTCATGAATTAGTGGTTTTGTGAGGATGTCTGCCACCATGTCATCTGTTGGGATGTAACATATGACTGCTTTGCCTTTTGCCACTAGATATTGCACACAAAATGGTACTTGTGCTGGATGTGTTTTGTGCATGCATGGAATTGTGCATCTTTGGTAAGAATGATGGCTGCCTGATTATCGCAGTGGAGTATGGTGGTGCGCCTTGCTTTTCACCAACTTCAGCAAAGAATGTGCGAAGCCAGGCGAGATGCTGTCCTGCATTGCTAAGTCCAATGTATTCAGATTCAGTGGTGGATAGTGCTACCATACTTTGTCATTTGCTGTTATATACTGTGCATTTGAGTCCAGATCCAATTCAATCCATAGACATCCAGATACCCAATTCATACATCCAGTCCACCAATCCAACCCATACCCATCCAGACACCTGATCCATAGACATCCTATCTAATCCACCCATCTGATCCAGTCCCATGTCCGATCTGATCCATGTCTATATCTGATCTGAGTGCATATCCGAATTATTCCTGTGCACCTATGCATTACCCTTTTAGTATATATCTGTGTCTCTGGCTCTTGGTTATCTCTGCCTCCATCTTGATGAGTTATTTCATACAAGTTTCATCTCCGAGTTCATAGCCTCATATTCCATTGTACTTACTAATGTGTTTCCACATGCTTCAGACATAGCCTTTGGACTATGCTTACTTACCTTCTGGCATGCTACCTACAGCATATAACCTTATAGTACAACTCCAGACTTCAGTCTGATCATTGCTTTCCTACTTCTGTATATTCTTCTGACTACTCTGTATCTTGCTACCATGTCTATATAACTCTGTTTCCGTTCTTGCACTTGGGCTCCGGCCCTTGTAAGCTTCTGGCTCAGACCTATGGGATCATTCCATAGGCTGGAACTTTGATCCTATGTCCTATAACCTTTTTGGACTTTGTCTATTTCCTATCTCTCATCTGTTTCACCTCCAACTCTACCTGTGGTAGTCTTATCCTGTCTGTTTCTATTCCGGACCTTGTCTGGAGTAGTCTATACCTTCCTTCGATAATATCTGGACCTACTCCTTCATAGTAGTTCAATACTTTCCCTAAGATTCACAGAGCTACGCTTGTCCGATCCTCTGATCATCCACTCTCTTCTGCTCTTCTGCTCCTCCAAGCTCCAGACCTTTGGACCTCTGGTCTCCAGAAATCTATCCTATCCTATCCCACGACTCTGTTGGATCATCTTTCCCTCCAGAGCTTTGCTCCTATCCTGCCCTGGACTTTGTCTAGTGGTCCATCTTTCATCCATTCTACTTACGACTTGTTCCAGTAGTTTACCATTACTCCCTACCCTATGGAAATAGTTTGGCGCATTCCCACGCTCATCCAGAAGTCCTTCAGAGCTCTATCAAGCTATCCTGTCTTAAGAGTTCATCCGGACACCATCTGGACTTCACCAGAACTCCCCCTTGGACTTCATCCAAAATTAAGGGCACATACTTGGGTAAGGGCACAGTGCATGAGCTGAGGCCAAGCCCCTTTGACTTTCCAACCCCCAGTGACATGCATGAAACCTGTTTCATATATGATCATGGCTGGATTTTAGTCTACAACATTCCATACTATACCCCATAATTTTTCCCTGAATTTTCTATACCTTTCTAAACCTTATAAGAATTTATTTGAGTATTTTCCGAGCCTACAATCATTTCTATGCACTTATCTGTTGGAAAATAACACTTATCCAACAAGATTTCCTAATATGCACAAGATTTCCCATGACCTATAGTTTCTCCTTTCAAACCTCAACCCATTTATGCAATGTTTTATGAAATAACAAAACATTGTGATGTTGAAGAACCAACATTTGAACAAGTGCCAATAAAGGCAGAGTTATGTAATCAGTCTATCTATTGACATGTGACCAATCATGTGATCAGTCATGTGATCAGCCTAGGAGAGATTTCAAAGAAACAATAATGTACATTAGTAATCAGTAGCATAGCCATTTTTGTGAGTCATAATGAGTCATAACCAAGCACAGCCCCTTGGTGAGTCATTTTTTCCCTGTATGGTAGTCTGTATAGCCACCTTTAATATAAGGAGCCCACTTTCCCCCTCTAAGAAGAAAGAAGTAAGCCACACAATTGACAGAGGAATATTGTCAATAACCATCACATCCATATCCAGTACATCAGTCAGACAATAGTTCTCACACTCAAAGGAGGGCAGGCCAAGGAGCCCCTCTAATAAATTGTATTTTCCACAATATAAACTAAGTGTGAATCTAAGCATTAAGCAAGCATACTGAGTGAAACATTAAGTTATTTCACTCCAGTCTTTGGACATTATTTCTCATGACATACAGACACATCAGTAAGCCACCAAATCACCACGCATTCTCACACTAGCTAGTGCAAGGTTACTAGTCATCTAGTGTCAACAATATCTAGTTCTCTTTACAACACAGAACACATTTCTGTGGGGAGAACATTGCATTCATATATTTCATTAGTTAATTAGGGAGGACAATAAGACTAGCAGTGTTTCAACAATATCAATAGCTTGGCCACTTAAGACTACATCAAGAGGGTGTACTCTGTTCTGACCTGTGTCATACTCATAGTGAAGTGCCTGAGCAGCAGAGAGTTGGTTTCGAAGTGACATATTGCATAGTCTGATTAGTGCTGGACAGCTTAGTTGACTCCATTAATTAGTGAGAGTTAGGAGTAGCATCATCACATATTGTCACAAATTCCAAATACAAATCATTACTCTTTTCTCAATTTCCCTAAAGCGTCTAAACCCAGTGCTAAGACAAACTCAAATCCTATTGAAATCCCTACATCCGCTTCTATAACCGAACTTCCTGATGAAGAAGAAGAGATCTTTTATGATGCTATCGGATAAGATAAGATAAGATAGTATCACGTGATCTTAGAACCTTCTAGAATACGATGTCATAATAATGTCACAACCATCACATCGTATGATTCTTGTTTCCATTTTATGATTGGTTAGTAGTTTCAAACTCAGTTTACATCTCAGTTTCAATATGTGTATATAGTTAGCTAGTTTTGCTGTAGTAGTTCTTTAGTTCAAACCTTTTGTATCTACAACTGTAGCAATCCAAGACGTCCTTGCTCCTCTTTCTCCTTGTGATAACCTTAGTTTGAGTCCTAGTCTCTGCCCTTGCATTAATTCGTTTGTGGGTTGTGACACATATCATCATACAGTGGCTCAAAAAGTGTCCCAATGTTTGTGGATTTTTATGTAATTGCTTTACTGTGAGTCAGGGCATGGGAATATGACTAAGCTATAGGCAGATGTCAGAAAGCCCTGCTTCTCAGCTTCATTAGTGGCCCCTGTGGCGTGAGAATCAGCTCACATCATGCGAATATATGGTCATTTTCATTTGGTGATTCATTGGGACACTTTTTGACTTTCAGTTTGACCAACACAATCTCTATAATTCTGATCCATTATTTGACCTCCTTTTGTTCTAATCACTTGTGCCACTCTTCCAAACATGTTATCTGTCAATTTATAATATCCCTCCCTAGCTATCTTGCTCTACCCTGCTACAACTTTGTCCTATAGCTGAAATAGCCCCTATTGTGAATTTTAACAGGCTGTATGCAATTTCTTGAGTAATTACCAGAGATATTTGATAGGTTTGAGGTTTTGGGGCTGTGCTGGTCATTATAGAATACCAATAATGTGGTCTTTAAGTCATTGGTAGCCAACTGAGAGGTGTGCTTGGGGTCACTATCATATTGAAAGATAGTGTCTTCTCTATTAATCTATGGCTCCTACATGCCTCTTAGCAGACACCTATCTGAAGTGGAAATAGAACACTCTGTATTTATTACCCCCTCTGTTCACAGAAAATTTCCATGTCATAACCTTGTACCATCAAGTTTCATCCTCCAAAGTCAAGGCTTTGTTTGACTTCTCCTGCTTCTTCTCACAAAATCATATATAGTGAGCTTTCAAGTTAGCTATGAAATAGCTTAAACACCACAATATTAGTGTTCTATAATGACCAGCACAGTCCCAAAACCTCAAACCTATCAAATATCTCTGGTAATTACTCAAGAAATTGCATACAGCCTATTAAAATTCACAATAGGGGCTATTTCAGCTATAGGACAAAGTTGTAGCAGGGTAGAGCAAGATAGCTAGGGAGGGATATCATAAATTGACAGATAACATGTTTAAAAGAGTGGCACAAGTGATTAGAACAAAAGGAGGTGTTACAAATTAGGATGGTGTCACCAGCAACAGTGCAAAGGCACTTAATGGTTTACTGGGAAGTTCGTCGGTTGTTCAAAGGAACAAGACCCTGCCTAAGAGACACGTCTCAAAGGTATCAAGAATAGAGACTAAGGCTAAGGAGTGCTTAGACTTAGAGATGATTCAGACAACTAAGGTTGGAGGCCTTAGCGAACAGAGATCCAGGTAAAACCTAGTAAGATTAAAGTAAAGAATCTAGTGGTAATACAATGTGCTTAAATAAGCCAATATGTGTGCATGGACCAGAGAGACGTGAGAGTGTAAGTGCGTATCCTAATAAGGAAGGCAAGTATAGTACAAGCATGTTGAGATGCATAAGTCGAGAGAGATCACATGAGATAGGGGAAAAGTATGTAGGGGACATACAACTGTAACAGGAGGTCAAATAAAGGATCAGAATTATAGAGATTGTGTTGGTCAAACTGAAAGTCAAAAAAGTGTCCCAATGAATCACCAAATGAAAATGACCATATATTCACATGGTGTGAGCTGATTCTCACGCCACAGGGACCACTAATGAAGCTGAGAAGCAGGGCTTTCTGACGTCTCCCTATAGCTAAGTCATATTCCCACGCCCTGACTCACAGTAAAGCAATTACATAAAAATCCACAAACATTGGGACACTTTTTTGAGCCACTGTACATCAGCATCACACATCATCATCACAGGTCTGTACATCATTTCATAAAATCACAAGCACTGCATCGCACCAGTTACTTATTTTATTCCCCTGTGCTTTGATCAAACAAAGACAAGAAAGAATTGTTTGCCCTTTTCTCCACGAACGGCCATATTATCAACCATTGGTATTTGTCTGAACCATTGACTGTGGAGAATATTGAAATTCAGTGAACTTTTCTGTTTTTCATATTCTAAGAAGACACCAGTACAACCTGGATCATATTCAACTGAATGTCAGAGATGGGCCAAACTTGCATATGCTACTCCTGGTGGTGCAATGGCTGAAACCATTTCACTAGAGATCTCAGCCATTCATAAAGCAGGTGGGCAAGAAAGCAAGAGGTACATTAATTGGGGTATGACCTTTCCTATGTTCACTTTGATACCTAGCTAAACTGGTCCATTTAGAATATTTGCAAGGGCAAGAAGGATGTTGACGCCCAAATTGATGCTCCGGGCCTCATCAACTTGGCTATGGAGACAGTTCTGCCCAAGCTACATGTGTTTGATGGTACCTTTTTGTGGCATTGTCCTACATGATATGGGAATCATGCAGAACATATCATATGACAAACTATCCCACATATCCATAGTCTGTTAGCTTAGTCCTCAGACTACCCAAAATGTACTTTGAGTATAGACTCAAGTGCAATAATGTGTTTTGTGTGCTCCAATCACACAACAAGAACAGTGCTTTGAAGAAAAGTCATATATGATAGAGAAATCATATAATGACATAGTCCAAGTTGATGGTTGCCTAGAAGCTTAGGTTATTGCCTAAACTTTGGCATATTTGCTTTGACTATAAATAACCAAAGAGAAAAGCCAAAGCCTACAAAAAAAACCTATCAAAGTGAACCAAGTATCCCAGTATCTCAAGATCAGATCCAATCCATGGACATCCAGACACCCAATCCATACATCCTAGTCCACCCATCCAATCTAGTTCACATATCCAATCCACCCATCCACTCCAATCCATATCCATTCATATCCGGTCCATATTCATATCTGACCAGTCCATCTGTCTGATCTGATCCACCCATCTAATCTGTGTCCATATCCAATCTGTGTCCATATCCAATCGATGCTCATATCTGAAACTATTGCCACGTACCTACGCATTACCCCTTAACATATTTTGACTGGCAAAACCTGGAGCTTTAGTACAAAGTGTAAAAATTGCGAATTTTGACTAGTTTCAGTCAATAGGTTTAGCACTTTTTGTCCTAACAATGAATTTTAATAAGCTTTGAGTATACACTAGGGTTCAGTGTTTGAGGTTGAACTAAAGAAAAAGACTTGATGAAAATGTTTGTTGACACTAAGGCTTAGTGTTGATGTTCAACTAAAGAAAAGACTCAGTGAAATTTTTGTGATACATTCTGTGAGTTCTGTGGATCTGTGGCACTGTGACACTGGAGATCCTGTGAATCTGTGGAACACTGTGAGATTCTGTGGCTCTGTGGCTCTGGGGTCCTGGGATTCTGTGATGTCTGTGACACTGTGAGAATCTGTGAGAAAAGCCAAAGTTTGTGTAAGGTTTGGTAGTTTACTGATGTATGTATTCAGCACTCACCTAGATGTAAGTATCTAAGTTTCAGACTGAAAACATTCATTTCTACTCAATCCCCACCCTACCAATTAACAACCTCTTAAAGTGTACCCAGTACCATGCATTTTCTATAGACAATGCTGATTTGTCAGTGGGCTATGTGACTGTCGACATGTCCCTTGAGGGTCGCATCAGCATAGGTCGATTCAAAACCATGTGTAGGATGGCTGACATTGATGTTGCCTCCTACTTCAGGTCTTGGGTCCAGGGCATAGCATGATGTTGTCATGAAACATCCATTCTACAAGGTATATCCTAAGGGCAGGCCAGCCAGTTTGGATTACAGAATTAGACACTTCGCCACTTGTGGATGAGTTACCCAAGTTATTCAGGGAAGCGAATGTTCTATACTGGGCAAAGGCTCTATTGGGTCTGTTAGATTCTGCATCTGATAGCCCCTATCCAGAAGAAGATAGAGATATCCAGAAGTATTTCCGGTCATGTGACCTGTCATCTGGATTAGGTTACTCCTCTTAAATCACCGGACTTTCTGTCAAGTAGACTAATACTCATCCATAAAATGATAGCATAGTGTACAGCTACTTACTGCAGACTCCATCATATCATTGGAGATGATGATGGAAATACTCCATACATATTTAGTATAAGAACAACATGTAAACTACAAGTTAAAGTGTCGAAATAAGAAATCTATTCTGTACCAAAGTTACTCTACTCCTATAAACTGGATTTCCAAAATCCTTTCCAGTTCCTAACTTAGTTTGCTCTTCCAGAACCCCTATTTTTGGAATACATCTGGAAAATATCTCCAGAACCTTCTCTGGAAATCCTTCAGATTCCCTTCGGAAACTTCATTGGAAACTCATCTGGAAACCCTCCAGATTCTTTTCTCCATATACTCCAGCAATAACTTTATCAGTGTCTCGTCTAAAATCTTATTACCATGCTGTGGCAGGTGCAGCTGAGCCTCCACCATTCAATATTCCCCATGTGTGCTTTGTTGAAGCCGGTCTGGCACTATCATACTGTCAAGATAGCAGCAAACCTGCATTCAAGGCTGCATCAGCGTGTGCAGGTTTTCTTCTCAAGGAAGTTATTGATGGTGGATTGAGGATTTCGTCAAATACATTCATAACATGGACCCTGACCCATTGCTTGATCCAGATGAATTTGGGTATGACTTCATGTTGTTTCTTGCCTTCACACAACATATGCAATATGTGAAGATGGGTGGGCTGGTCTTTATCTCTGACTATCAAGGTATGTACTTTATGTTTATGCATTGTGCACCAGCAATTCTGACATTGAAATCAAACAGGCAATACCAAGCTGCTGACTGATCCACAAATTATGACACACCCTTCAGTTAGTGACAGCAAAGACATCTTTGAGGGGGGCATAATATTAAAAAGGCAGTCAGTGAATTTGAGACTTGCCACATTTGCAACCACTTCTGCAAATGGCCAGGGTTTGAACTGACAAAACTAAGTAAAAGCGGCATATACCATGCTCAGCTGCTATCCAAAGGAAGGATGAGAGAACGACTGAGGGAAAATTACATGACAAGGGTCCATTATATGATAGGAACAAGCTCACTAAGACACCATGAGGCTTGCTTGAGAAATCCCTAACCTCTCCACTATTATGTGTGCACCCGAGCACCTCAAGGCGCACTTAAGCATGTATGCAATTAAGCATGATGAAGCATGACAAAACGTGAAAGGTGCGGGAAAAGCGCAGTGAGGTGCACACTTTGCCAAAGGTGTGAACTCATCTGGTTTTGTCACTCCCACTCAAGCGAAGTCGCAGACCCATGGCCTTAGTGAATTTCCAATGCTTGTCATGAATTAGTGGTTTTGTGAGGATGTCTGCCACTCATGTCATCTGTTGGGATGTAATGTATGACTGCTTTGCCTTTTGCCACTAGATCATTGCGCATGTGCATGCATGGAATTGCGCATCTTTGGTAAGAATGATGGCTGCTTGATTATTGCAGTGGAGTATGGTGGGTGCACCTTGCTTTTCACCAACTTCAGCAAAGAATGTGTGAAGCCAGGTGAGATGCTGTCCTGCATTGCTGAGTCCAATGTATTCAGATTCAGTGGTGGAAAGCACAACCATGCTTTGTCATTTGCTTGCCCAAGATATGGCACCGCAGTTTGTGATGAAGGTGTGACCTTATGTGGAGCACGAAGTATCTAACTCGCCGACCAGTCTGCATCTGATAAAATAGCCATGGAAGTCCATGTCCATTTGCACATCAGTTCCATCATAGGTTAGTTCCATGTCCATGTGGCTTTGAGGTAGTGAAGTACGTGCTTTGCAGCCTCCCAATGTGAGGATTTTGGTGCAGCGCTGAAGTGGCTAAGTACTCCCACTGCATATGCATGTTGGGGCGTGTGCCAAGCATGGTGTACATGAGTGAGCCAATGACAGATAAGTATGACACTTTACGACCTTCAATTGTGATCTCATGGTGCATGGAGTTGTCTCCTTCCTGGTCCATGGTGAGTTTGAGCCCATGCGCCATGGGAGTCCAGATAGGTTTGCATTCAGCCATGCCAGTGTGCTGCAAGACAGTGTCTATATATTGCGCTGCCTAGTGCGATTTTGCATGCCTTGCGATTGCGCTGAATCTCAATGCTGAGGATGAACTTTGCCTCTCCTAGATCATGCATGTTGAATTGTGCTGAGAGCTTGTGCTTAACAGAATCCATGAAGGTGCACGTAGATGCAGTGAGCAGCAGGTCATCAACATAGACAACTAGGAAACAGACTTGCCCTTTTTCACGAAGAATGTACAGGCATATTTCTGCATCTAAGTGCATAAAGCCTATCTCACCAAGTTTGCGATCAAGTGTCTTGTTCCAGGTGCACCCTGATTGCTTCAGACCATACAGTGAGCACTTCAATTTCCAGCAGTACCCTGGTTGGATTGGAATGCCTTCGGTGGAAGTAGGTAGAGCTGCTCTTCCAATTCGCCATTCAAGTATGCTGTGGAAACATCCATCTGATCAAGTTCAAGGTCGTGTTTTGCAGCTAACAACATGATTATGCGAATGGATTTCAGGTTTTGTGATGGGTGCAAAAACTTCCTGATAGTCCACACCTTCATGCTGCATGAAACCATGTGCAACTATGCAGAGTTTGTAGCAATCAACATTTCTGTTTTGATCAAGTTTGATGCAGAAAACTGGCTTTGAGGTGATAGGCTTGACACCTTTAGGAATGGCACTTTTTCATAAACCTGATTCAAGTTTAGACTTAATAATTCCTCCTCCAGAGCAGAGCGCCACAGATGTCCACATGTAGTCAACCATGATCGCCTTGCGCCCTTTGGGGTGAAACTTTCCTTTGTGCTGTCTTCTTAGAATATGAAAAACAGAAAAGTTCACTGAATTTCAATATTCTCCACGTCAACAGTTCAGACAAATACCAATGGTTGATAACGTAGTCGTTCGTGGGGAAAAGGGCAAACAACTCTTTCTTGTCTTTGTTTGATCAAAGGACAGGGGATAAAATCAGTAACTGGCGCGATGCAGTGCTTGTGATTTTATAAGATGATGTACAGACTTGTGATGATAATGATGTGATGATGATGATGAGATGTATGTATGTTGATATGTGAATGATGCTACTCCTAACTCTCACTAATTAATGGAGTCAACTAAGCCATCTAGCACTGATCAGACTATTCAATATGTCACTTCAAACCAACTCTCTGCTGCTCAGGCACTTCACGATGAGTATGACGCAGAGTACACCCTCTTGATGTAGTCTTAAGTGGCCAAGCTATTGATATTGTTGAATGACTGCTAGTCTTATTGTCCTCCCTAATTAACTAATGAAATATATGAATGCAATATTCTCCCCACAGAAATGTGTTCTGTGTTGTCAAGAGAACTAGATATTGTTGAACACTAGATGACTAGTAACCTTGCACTAGCTAGTGTGAGAATGTGTGATGATTTGGTGGCTTGCTGATGTGTCTGTATGTTGTGAGAAATAATGTCCAAAGACTGGAGTGAAATAACTTAATGTTTCACTCAGTATGCTCGCTTAATGCTTAGATTCACACTTATTATATTGGGTAATATATAATTTATTAGAGGGGCTCCTTGGCCTACCCTCCTCTGAGTGTGAGAAACTATTGCCTGACTAGTGTACTGGTCACTGGTGTGATGATTGTTGACAAGACTGTTTTTCTTTCAGAGGGGAAAGTAGGCTCCTTATATATTATTCTACAGGTGGCTATACATACTACCATACAAGGAAAAATGACTCATAATGACTCAGTATGACTCACCAAGAATGGCTGTGCTTAGCTGTGCTAGGCTATGCTTGGCTATGCTAGGCTGTGCTACTGATACTAATGTAAACTACTGTATCTATGGAATCTTCCAGAATGTCATAGAATTCTCTCCTTAGGCTGGTCACATGACTGATCACATGATTGATTACATAACTCTGTCTTTCATCAGCACTGTTCAAATATCAATTTCTTCAACATCACAATGTTTTAATGTTTTCACAAAACATTGCATAAGTAGGTTAAAGTTTGAAAAAGGAAAAACATAAGGCATGGGAAGTATTGGTATAATGGGAAAGCTATGTTAAATAAGTATTATTTTCCAACAGATAAGTGCATAGAAATGATTGTAGGCTTGGAAAATACTCCAATAAATTCTTGTAAGGTTCCGAAAGGTATAGAAAATTATAGGGAAAATTATGGGGTATAGTATGGAATGTGGTAGACTAAAATGCAGTCATGATCATGTACAAAACAGGTTTCGTGCGTGTCAGCGCTTGTTTTTTGGTATGAGCGCATATGCAGGGCATCCAAATGGGTGGAAGAAAGAAGGGTCCGCATTCCAATTGAACAGTGTTTCATATGGCATCTTCCCTTTTATGCCTGCAGCTGGGCTGCAGCCTGTGATGTAGGCAGTGGTTGACATTGCATCCACCCAGAAAGATTTTGGCAACTTGGATTCTTCCAGCATGGCTGTAGCAAGTGTCAAGAGTGTTTGATTCATGCACTCTGTGATGCCATTTTGCTCTGGGGTGTCCACTGCAGTGGTTTCAAGTATGGTGCCATTGGTGTGGAGTTCCTCACACATGTTTTTACCAGTGTATTCCCCTCCACCATCGCTGCACATAAATTCAGTGTGAAGCGTGGAAAAGCACTCTTCATGGACTTCAGAGTGGAAGAATATTTGAACATCTTTCTTTCATTGCTTGCACTGCTCGAGTACGTCGCTCTTGCACTTCAGGAAATAGATCCAAGGGAATCTGGAATAATCATCGACAATGACCATCCATAGTGGAATCTTTCACACGATTTAGGGGTAATTGGCCCACCTACATCTGTGTGGATGATTTGGATGGCGCATGTTGTGTGCACACTGGTTGCAAGTTGGAATGGAAGTTTCTTCATCTTCCCTAGCGTGCACGGCTTGCAGAAGGTAGGTTGTCCAGTGATAACGTCAATCCCAGAAAGTTGGCCATTTGCCATCATGTGCTGTATGCAATCCATGCCTATGTGTCCCATTCTTCAGTGAAGGAGGTTTATATCCACTGTCATGAGCACTTGATCTGTGAAGGTGAGTGGAGTGCCTTTGACATGATACAGGCCACTCTTATGCTTTGCAGTTAAGACAAGGCTTGCGCCTTTGTAGACTCCACACTTATCCGTTGAGGCATCAAAGCATGTGGACAGTCCATGGTGCGCAAGTTTGGAGACTGATATGAGTAATATCGTGAAAGCTGGCACATGCAGTATATTGGATAGTTTAACATTATACACCTGCCCTCATATAGTGGTGCGAAAGGTGACGGTTCCTTTTCCAATTGTGTCCACTGTGGAGTCATCGCCAAAACTGATCTTTTGTGCTGGATGGATTGTGTGATATGTTCCTGGTTTGAACCATGTGTGATGAGGTACCTGAATCAATAATGACATCCAGGCAATCCTTAGTGGCAGACACAGAGTAAGCCTGAACATGCTTTGCCAAAGCCTTAGAGATATGTACACGTTCTCTAACTGCAGCGCTCTTAGTGTCTACTTCAGAGTCTGAGTCTGCAGGCGATTTCGCTTTCTTTGCCTAGTCCTTCTTTTTCTTCTTTCCCTCCTTGAGCGTGCAACTTTGCTCCTTCATCACATTGCAGTCTTGTGTGTCATGCATAGCTGTTTGATGTAGTGTGCACCATGTTTCAGGTTTCACACTTGCTGCAGTATGTGCGCTCAAGGTGGCAACAGGTTGGCGTGTGACCTCTGCAATGACTCTGGTCTCGATTGCATTGAAAGTGAGGTCCTTTTCTGCGATGGTATTGAGGACAGAGGAGGTGAAAGTGCGCCAGTCAGGGGTATCAGGAAGGGAGCACATAAGTGCAAATGTGATGATTCTGGAATTGATGGTGAAATTCATGCCTGTTAGGCACAACTCAAGACTGCAGAACTTTGCAATGTGGTCATTAATCTGTGAAGCGCCATCCCACTTTAAAGCAATGAGTTGTTCAAAGATGTAGAAGGTATTGGTGATGCTCAATGTATTGTGGATTTTTATGAGTTCATCAAAGAGTGCCTTTGCTGTCACACACACTTGTGTCTTCATGAGGAGGAATCTGAGATATGGTCTTGGATGATGCCATGTGCCTTCTCATTGCACACAGCCCACAATTCCGTCGCACCACTGGCAGTGGATATTGGGAGCGAGGCAGAGGCTGAGGTGGTGGAGATGCTAGGAGCAGCAGTGGTTGTGGCAGTTGGGTCAGGGTCTGCACCTGTGACAATGTGCAGTACTTTCTCTCTGTGAAGTATTCCAGTGATGCAAAGTTTCCATAGCTGGAAATTATCTGGGCCTGTAAGGACTGTGGTTGTGAGGGTGTCATTGGTGAAGGACATCATGTCTGAGAGGTGTGCAACCTCATGAGTCGTTTCTGCTAGGTTGCTGGCTAGTTGGCGTAACCAGTGCTCATAACCTGACAAAACTAAGTAAAAGTGGCGTATACTGCACTCAGCCACTATCCAAAGGAAGGATAAGAGAATGACTGAGGGAAAATTACATGACAAGGGTCCATTATATGATAGGAACGAGCTCACTAAGACACCATGAGGCTCGCTTGAGAAATCCCTGACCTCTCCACTATTACAGTAGCTCAAAAAGTGTCTGAATGTTTGTAAAAATTTGTGTAATTGCTTCACTGTGAGTCAGGGTGTGGAATATGACTAATCTATAGTGAGGTGTCAGGGAGCCCTGCTTCTCAGCTTTATTAATGTCTCCTATAGTGTGGAAGTTCACCCACACCGTGCAAATATATGGTTATTTTAATTTGATGACTCATTCAGACACTTTTTGACTTTCAGTTTGACCAACACAATTCCTATAATTCTGATACTTTGTGTGACCTCCTTTTGCTCTAATCACTTATGCCACTCTTCTAAACATATTATCCATCCATTTCTGATATTCCTCCTTAGCTATCTTGCTCCACCCTGCTGCAACTCTGTCCTATAGCTGAAATAGCCTCTGTGGTGAATTTTAATAGGCTGTATGCAATTTCTTGAGTAATTGCCAGAGATATTTAATAAATTTGAGGTCTCAGGACTGTTCTGGCCATTATAGAACACTAATATTGTGAGTTTAAAACAATGTCATAATGAACTTCAAAGCTCACTGTATATGACAAAAGATATCTTATTCATTATATTCTAACTGGGCAGGTCATTAATGCTACTAAGTCTATCAAAATCATTGAATTCATCATCTCCACTACTCTGTCAGCTCAGACAGTCAGTAATACCCTCAAGGTGTCCAATCTCAAAGCTGTAATGCAGAATAAAACTCTCTTCTATCTCCAACTCATATAGAGACAATATAAACTTTTGCTTTAAAGCATCAGTACTGGACTGTTAAGGACTGGAAATTGGTTATCTTGTCAGATAAGACCCAAACACATAGTAAGGGGTCATGAAGCCTGAAAATTTTGTGAAAAAAGGCTGGAGATCTACTGGAAGCAAAAGAAGTTAAACAAAGACTTATGTTTTGAGGATGAAACATGATGGTATGAGGCCACATAGGACAAATACAATATTTTCTGTGAAATGGAGAGGATGATGAATACAGAGTGTTTCATTTCCATTTTAGATAGATGTTTGCTAAGAAGCATGTAGGAGTCATGGATTAATAGAGAAGACACTTCCTTTCAATGAGATAATGACTCTAAGCACACCTCTAAGTTGGCCACCAATTACTTGAAGGCCACAATATTAGTATGATATACTGACCAGTGCAGTCCCAAGACCTCAAATCTATTAAATATCTCTGGCAATTACTCAAGAAATTGCATACAGCCTATTAAAATTCACCACAGAGGCTATTTCAGCTATAGGACAGAGTTGCAGCAGGGTGGAGCAAGATAGCTAAGGAGGAGCATCAGAAATGGATGGATAATATGTTTAGAAGAGTGGCATAAGTGATTAGAGCAAAAGGAGGTCACACAAAGTATCAGAATTATAGAGATTGTGTTGGTCAAACTGAAAGTCAAAAAGTGTCTGAATGAGTCATCAAATTAAAATAACCATATATTTGCATGGTGTGAGTGGACTTCCACACTATAGGGAATATTAATAAAGCTGAGAAGCAGGGTTCCCTGACACCTCACTATAGATTAGTCATATTCCCACACCCAGACTCACAGTGAAGCAATTACACAAATTTTTACAAACATTCAGACACTTTTTTGAGCCACTGTATGTGTGCAACCAAGCGCCTCCGAGGCGCACTTAAGCATGTATGCAATTAAGCGCTATGTAGCGCAACAAAACGCGATGAAGTGTGGTCAAACATGAAAGGCGTGGGAAAGGCGCAGTGAGGTGCACACACTTCGCCAAAGGTGCGAACTCATCTGGTTTTGTCATGAACTCCAGGAGTTTGAGGCCGGAGTAGCTTGAATGATACTGGTTTTCATTCAGCATATGTTTTTTGAACAATGTATTACAGCCTTTGGTTTTCATCGCTATGTTTTTTGCATTGCTATACACTCGACTTAGATTCAAATACGCAAGTAGGTTTGCACTGATCAACACAAGTAAATACACTAGTACGATGCTCAAGGTCCGATTTCCATATGAGGCTATACTTGCTTAATAATTGAGCACGAGTGTCCGGCTTTCCATAGTGTCCTGTCTCCCCATTCTCAACGTTCTATGTCGGCTCAATACGCTTGTCATCAGCCGTCACCCCAGCCTAGCGTCAAGTTTGATATCATGGAACTTTGAATACTATTTTTGTGCGATATGAAATGATATGTGTGTCATTCCTGGCTCTTTGGTGACTCATGAGAGTGATGTGTAGAAATCTCCCTACATCAGGAAATTCACACATTCCTTAACATGCTTAATCAGCTTAACTCACTTATCTCAAAACTTGTTTGCTCTCTCTCACATCATTCACCTGGCATATCTTATATTTTTTGAGTGCGAAATACAATAAACATGTATATTAATATATCTCAACTTTTATTTTCTGAATTCATTCACATTGAAATTTTGGACAAGTAGATTCAATTTCACCAAGGCAGTTAAGTGTAAATAAGTCCGCATAAGGGCACGTCAAGGAATGTGTGAATTTCCTGATGTAAGTGACTCGTCTAATTTGCCAGTGAACGCACTTAGCGCCCAGTAAATAATTCATCGCCATCGAAGTAAGCTGACATAGTGTACAAGTGCTCTTCCAAACCACAAATACAGCTTATTGACATCACTGTCTCCGTCGTTCTGCACGATAGCGCTCTGCAAGATATCTGCAAGCAATTCTTAGCATCGGCAGATACAAGGCAGCACTATCCTGCTCACCCTTCGCCACCCCAAAGCGTGAACAGGCCGAATGCAACAACGGTGACAACATCCCGGTTCCACTTAGACTTGTGCCAGTTTGCATAACTATAATACCCTACTGCTCCAAGAATCGCTGTGTTTACTAAAAGGGGGGGATGAACATAAGAGATCGACAGATGGCTTTTCACTGACCTAGTCCAACAAAACCGCCCAGGACACCTGGACGAAAAACGTGCTCTCGAAGTTGCTTGTAGATAATGGTGCCTTCCTCACGCGCACGTCGTTCTTCCTGGCGGCCGATAGGGGTCTGCCGATACTTCTCCGCTGCGTAGCCTTCAGTCCCAATCAATAACAGTGCTCCTGCCGCTGCCGAGCTGATGGCAGTGAAATTTCGACGAAGACTAGGTTTTGTATAGAACCCATAGCCCACGCCAAACAGAAGGCCGACATTCACTTTGGGACTACATTGTCAACCATGCCAAATTCGAAAAAAAGACCATACCCAGGGAAATGATACTACCAGCAACACGTGGACGAAACAAATAGTTTTTTGTAATCTTCCACAAAAAAATGCCTTCTGCCTGAGCCTCTTGAAGGTGCCTATTCCTTTTACTTCTCACTGCTTTCCTGCCTGGGTCGCCGAGATCATCGTCAATATCTTCTGGAACACATATGTCGGATGTGCATGTCGCAGGGTTCTCTTTAGAATCACTGGAAACGACATTTACTTTGGAAGTATTGTCGATGACGTTACTTGCAGAGGAGCGTTCGGTCGTGAGGAGCGCAGGATCCGGACGAGGCTGAGGTGCATGGTGAGCACGGCACAGTAGTATTCTAAATTTCACAAGTACATACCTGCTCAGACGAGGGACAAGCATTGTGAGCAGCAACGGAGGCGTAGGACATGTTATATAGGAGTCGTCGAAGGTTGGTTCAGAAACTAGAATATTCAACGTGAAAGACGGTCTCATGTTTTTGGGAGGCAGCATGACGTCACTTCACTGCGTCATAGGAGACACCTGTATAATTAATTGTACTACTGTGGCTCTAACGGAAAAATACGTTATGTACTAGTGATTCATGAAGGTGCATCCTGTAAGAGGGAGTACGGAAGCGACAGTAGTCCATAAAAAGGTCAGACAAAATTCAGAAGACATCCAATGAATGTGGACAATCGGCAGCTAGATGGCCGTACCCCTCACAGTCAACACAAAACAAGTCTGACGAATCTCCATTCATCTTCTTGACTGCATTTTGGTCACGAGAAGGAGGCATGTCGTCCCGCAAAAGGTCGCAAGTGAAGATGTCGTGTCCCGGTCTCTCACAGATCTCACA
The DNA here is from genome assembly GCA_016800925.1 of Suillus spraguei. Classification (NCBI taxonomy): domain Eukaryota; kingdom Fungi; phylum Basidiomycota; class Agaricomycetes; order Boletales; family Suillaceae; genus Suillus; species Suillus spraguei. The sequence goes on from JABCPU010000288.1 coordinate 44,396, forward strand.
AACGTCTTCGCTAGGACTTCGATTAAAGTTGCTTGGAGTGGGTGAACGCTTGCGAGGGGGCAAATCTATTGGTTCGAGGCTGTTCTTTGATGTCTTCTTGTTGTTCCGTGACAACTTCTCTTTAATGCGCTCGAGTTCTTGCTCGAGTTCATCCTGTAAGAAGCTAGATGAGCATGGTAGCATACTTATATATTGTGGGATGAAGCTTACTTCGCGATAGATCTATGAATTGAATCAGACTCTGCTCCGCATGCATCGATGACACGTACCTTTGACTCCACGAGTGCTTCTAGCTCACCAATCTCTTTATTCAACTACATATCGGTTAGTAAGGTATAACAGGAGAGACTGACACGTACATCGTGTGTGACACGGGCGGTCTTCATCTCAGCTTCAGCTAAGCGCTTGCGTAACTGTTCCAGTTCGTTCTGCGACACAAGTCAGTTTGACAAGCTGAATACCCTACGCGTTGACATACTTCCAACCTAGTTATCTGATCATCACCAGATACCGGTGCATTGTGCGTTCCAAGAGCAGCCTCTTCCCGCAACAAACTCTGTTCGATGTTCTCTTCCAGTAATTTCAGTTCCTGCAATAAAAAGTAAAGGATAATTCGTCGGTTATTTGCATGAGTCATACCTGGCGAAGTTGATCAGTCTCTGACATCAAAAGTCTGTTCTCAGACTCCAGTAACTTATTTCGCTGCGTCACTGCTGAAGTTTCTTGTTGCAAGTCTTGGACAATGTGCCTGTAGTGAAATATGAGTGGCAGAAGAAGAACTTGAGAATAAAACCGACTTGAGACCCATTACTTCAGCAGATTCCTGCTTAGATGAGGTTGGCGTCCTTGGTGGCTCTTGGATACCATTAACAGGGATGTCGCGGTTAAGTCTCTTCTTCAAAGTGTCGAGCTCCGATGTACGCTCCTCGAAACCCTTGCGCAAAACAAGCACCTCCTTCTGCACTTGCTCGTACTTCGTTTGCCAATTGGCGTCGTCCTACACTTGCAACGTCAATGACAATATGTAAAAATAGGTGGCTTCTTACATCAGCTGGTGAGGAGGCCGAAGTAAATTCTGCTGCAGATGATCGTACTTGATTGAGTTCGTCACGCAGCACTTGAATCTCCTCCGTGAGGCGCATTCGTTCATCAGTTTTGAGTTTCTGCGAGTCGGGAACACCATCTGCTTCCAGTCCAGCCACCTGACAGACTAAGTTAAGATGTGAAGTGGCTCGAAGCAAGCCACTCGCAGCAACATCGGATCGCAGATTTTCAATTTCGGCCTGGGCGTTTTCGAGGGCAAGAGTGCTTTCTCGCAAGGCCTCTTCGACCTCTTCGACGCGACTTTTTGCGAGAGCCTCAGCTTTGAGAACCTGTTCAACAGTCTTGCGCCCCTCGTTGAGCTCGCTTCGCATCACGTCTTCCTTGTCCTTGAACCGTTTGATTCGCTCACGCACGGCAGCCTCCTCCCGCTCAGATACCGCATGAGCATCTTCGAGAGAGTCCTCCAATGTTGCAAGTTTGCGTTGCAAGTGCTGTACTTGCTCGCGAAGATTCTCGTTGTCGATTTCAGCAGCGGAAGTGGCGCGTTGGAGGACGGCGCTTGGAGACAGCGGAGTTGAGGCCTTTTTAACTTGGTCCTCGAGAAATACGACTCGGTCCTCAAGCTCATATCGGCGCAAATCTGCCGTGCTGAGACGTTCTTCGTACAACGCAATTGTTTCCTAAAGTAATGGTCAAGTTCGTGTCAGTTCAAATGCAACGTAGCTGACCTGGCCAGCCTGACGAAGTTCATCAATCTGTGCGTTTAATTCTTTTCTGTCCGCCTCTAATTCGCCCGACACCTTCTCCAATCGACCTTCTAGAAGCCCGATTTCGTCATTCTTAGCCTTCAGTAGCGCATCCCTATCATGCTCAACACCCTCTTTCACCGCGATTGCCTCCTTGAGACTTTTGACGAGTGAATCACTCGTATCAAGTTTGGCCTGTAAGTCTGCGACACGAGCCTCGTTCTCGTTCTTGATGCGTTCTAGTTCAGACGTTGTTTTCAGCGCGGCGCGTTCAAGAGATTCAATCTTCGACTCTCGTTCGGTGAGTTTACGCTCGAGAATGCGGAGCTGGTTCTCTGTGGAGGAAACAGAGGCGAGAGCTGCATTGCGCTCAGATTCCAATGTTTGGACTAGCGCGACGTCTGTACGAGCAGCCTCAGCAGCATCGCGAAGGAAAACATTCTCGCGCTCGAGAGATTTTAAACGAGAATGTAGAACATCCTTTTGCAAGTCATTTCCGGGGAAAGCATGTTGAAGGGAGGAGGACGGTCGAGATGGACTAGGGGCACTGGTCTTCGGTGGTGAAATAGACTGCCCTGAAAGGAGCTGGTTAATCTTATCTTGCAAAGCCTGTGAAGAAGCAGTCAAGTCCATTGAAGAGCGTAGCTGAACACGCGACGCTGGGCCCTCATGGGCGAGGTCGGGGCCATCATTCAAGGAATAAGTAGACGTAAAGGATGCTGATCGGGCAGGCGAGGCTGGAGGTGGCATAGCAATTGCGCTAGGTATCCTTGGGCGTGGGGTGTTTAGAGAAGGGCGACCTTTGAGGCCAGGGGTGAGTGTGCCGCTGTACACATTGGGTGCACGAGGAGCAGTGCCAGCCTTTGGTGTAGTAAATGGAGAATCTGAAGGGTGTGTATTCAAATCAACAGCTGGTGGTCCGGGTGATAGCGAAGATGGGGAATGAAGAGTATACTCCGAGGTACCATCGCCATTGGATTTCAATTGTTTGGCTGTGAGACCAACGTATTTGGAGGCCCTTGAACCTGAAGTAATTTGAGTGTCTAATCCAGGTCTTCTCGGCGATTGTGACAAGCCCAAATGTGGAGTTGGCTTCGTTTTACGAGCTGCAGGAGTCGTGCCAGCGTTGGAGCGGCTATAGAGGTTGGACGGGGTAATGCGCCCGCTTCCAAAAGATAGTGAATGTGAGGGAGTGACTCTACCAGAAAAGGATGGTGTTATGCGACCACCGCGAGAGGAGGCGACTGAGGGAGGCCGGTAGCTAGAAGGCATTGTGGGAGCAGAGAGCTTCGCTGTAGCAACGAAAACACCGCAATTTTGGGGACACACAAAGTACCGTTTCCTGCAGAAGCAGTCTTAGCAAGATACTCTGCAACTGTTACTGTACACGGACACTGCTAGCAGTCATCAGGGAACAGAAAACTCACCCCCCAACAGATCCATCATTCTTTCCTTTACCTGAAAAACCTCCGCTGAGTTCGACCCCTGCCCACAGGCCGGATTTACCGTCGATCTCTCCAATATACCTTAGGCAGCCCTCGAACCCCAAAGACTCTATCCTGACGCTGTCACCGACTTCGAATATTTTCCCGGCTCGACTTACGCTACGGGTAAAAACGTCTGATTGTCTGCTTGGAGCACGTGGTGCCGGAGTCTTGGTTCTACTCTGTGCAAATGCAGAGGTTGAAGCGACTGAGGGAGGACGACCAGTTACAGAACGACGGCCTGATTGCAACGTTGCGAAACTTGAATTTGGAGAAGAGGACGAAGGAGAAGTATTGGAAATAGTGCTGGTGCGATGTTGTGCAGGATCATTGGCCTTGATCGCGTTTACAAATGCACGGGACATGAACTCCACATCAGAATCAAAGGCGGTTTGAGAATTGACGGACGATGAAGAACGGAATCTGCCTGGAGTGGGGATGCCACTAGACTTTCCAGGAGTCGGAATACCTGATATTCTGGGTTTTCCTGGCGTTATCGACATTCTGAAGGATCACAAGTTACTTGTAGGCACTTGTCGAGCACAACCTTAAATGGTCACATGACTTGGATGAGCATGATCGCCCGTGAGTTTTAGTAGTACTCTTCAACATGTTTCTTCAACTTCTTGGAGCGCTTCGTAGACCGTTGCTCAGTTTACCATCATTCACTGCGGTGAATACAATTATTCCGGCGTCGCGCTCTATTCTAATCAATCGCGCGCTACTTGTACCACAAACACTCTCGCTACCTTCACTATGTGACGCGCTCGGTCAGAGACGTTTTGCCTCTCGTGGTACCGAGTACCAACCTTCGCAGCGAAAGCGCAAAAGAAAACACGGCTTTCTTGCTCGGAAAAAAACCGCAACTGGCAGAAAGATTTTAGCCAGACGACTACTCAAGGGACGCAGGTTCTTGAGTCATTGATGGATGGTATGTCTTTCCCTCCTGGTCTCTGACACACTGATTGACCATAAATTTAGGTTAGCACACCAATATTTCAAGTTGTAGTGGTCTCGTATGCAGATTGAATATAAGGAAGATTCAAGACAGTTGATTTTTCTGCAGGGATGATGCTTCCAAAGTTCCACATCGTGCTCTAGTATGCTGATGTAATTAATTCAAAGTCAATCATTACAAGAGTGCATGTGGTCTAGTTGATATCCATCACTTCCAATGCCTGTCGTGCCGTAATGTCCTGAACGACACCAGCGTAGGGTATGTCTTTGTGAGCTGTTGGGCTGTCTGGGTGGTATGTGTGAGAAATAATTTCAGTTATATAGGCTTGGGGAGGTGAGAGCGGTGATGAAGGTGTAAATAGGAATCCACGTTGAATGGATGAAAGGAGAGCTGTTATAGGTGTTTTGGACGGGGACCCTTGGAAGTCTACGTTGCGCGAAGGCGTAGTTTCAATCGAGGGGGACGGAGGACTATCTCCTGCGACGTGTGTATTATCGTCAGTGACTTGCGCAAATTGCCCTCCTGGTGCTGGTGGCTCGAGCTGGGGTGACTGACAGGGACTACAGGGTGGGGAAGATGGCAGAGGCACTGCAGCAGGACATACAGTGGGACTGGGAGGCAATGGTACGTGTTCCGGTGCGGGCTTGCTAGTATCAGAACTCTTCAACCCGCCCGGCTTGGGACGTATCGAGAGTCCCTTGACGACGGGTTTGGATGTTTTGCCCGACGACCGTCCTCCCCACACCGGCTTTTTCTGACCAATGGCTTGCTGGCTAGAACGACCTGGTTCAGCAACCTGCTTGCGGGAAGTCTGCTGTTTCTCAGCATGCATGGTCGGTGATCGTGACCGGCCAAACCGAGTAGTCGTACTCTTGGTCATCGGATGATCTAATTTTGTCATTGGGCGTGGTCCCGTCCGAGATGAAGGTCTGGTCGTAGCAGTGACCGCTGACGACACAGCACGAGCTGGGATAGTTAAGTGAACTTTTGTGGTTACGAGGTCCTTCTGCGGATCTCGTTTCGAAACGAGAGATTGTGTGAGTGAATTAACAGAAGTAGGCTTGGCTGAAGGAGGACCCGTTTTCGAAGCCGTGCGTGTTGTCGTGGTGTCATCAGTTTCTGGTAAAGGAGCGGTAGGAATGAGAACTCTTCGAGCTCCTCCTCCAACACGGGGTTTCTCGTCGTGTGACTTCAATACAGTGCCCACTCGCTGAGGGCCCTGCATAGTGGAAACCGGTGGATACAGAATATCCTTCCGTCGATTTGTATTTTGTATAGTGGATGGACCTGTTTCTACCGACGAGGGACGGAGTGCACCTTGGCGAGATGTTTCCCTCACTGACGGTCCCGCAATTGCACTAGAGGTTGCTTGACTGGACACAGCACGCAGCCTTGCTGCAGGTACCTCTCGCGGCGGCTCAGAGCTAGGAGGACGTGTTGGTCTCTCTGCCTGTTTCCCGGAAACACGAGTGACGATAGCGCACTGCGTGGATGGAGCTCTGGAATGAGAGCTCGTCTTCTGAGCCTGGAGGGACCCGATTGGCTTTGAGGTCACTCTTCCTGTCGCTGCAGGACCACGAGAAATTGCTTGTGAAGCCAACCGTGAAGCAACTGTCCCTTGCACATCTAAGTACTTCTTGATGACAGGGGTTAAGGGTGTAATGAAACTGAATCATGTATGTCAGGGATGGATGTCACAAGTGAAGGCTTTAGGGACCAACCTTTCCACACGATCAGGTAAAAGGGCTTTATATGCCTCAAAAATCAATTTTCCCACTCTTCTAACGTCTGCACTGGCATCCCGAGCAGTCAACTTGATAACATCTTCAATAAGTCGGGCACGCGTATCTTTCTCAATATCAGGAGGGTTGAAGCAGTTCAGGCAAGCGAGGACACCCTCTGCAGCCACTAAACGCAGAGAAGCCGACTTTTGAGTTAAAGAGTCTGCAAGATACGGTAGAATGGAAGGCAGTTGAGTATTTTCAATCGCAGCGAGAATGCACGCCTTTGCTCGACTTGTGAACACCTTGTTAGTTCGGCCACAAAGTCCAAGAAGAGTCGGCATAAACAGCGATACGAGGGGCTCGAATGAAGAGCCCAAACCGGCTAACAGAGCATTCACAAGTTCGATAGTAGAACCTGACAGTCTACTGCGCTCTGAATTCATAGCGTGGTTGATGGGTCTGGAAAGCGAACGTATACCAGCAACCATTTCCGTGGCGAAGTCGCATCCGCCGCTGTTGCAACATTGGGTAAGCTGCACAATACCCTGCTCGATCTTGTCCCATGACTCCTCTGTCTCTTCAAGGGAGACCTTCCCACGGACAACTTCAAGTTCTGCGTTCAAAGTTGCTGGAGAACCACACTGCGGGAAATATAAGGGAGCAGAATGGATAATTATTAATGCATTTCCCACCTTTCTCTTGGACATGTAAGTATCAGGTCGTTGTGATGAGGATGTGGTTACAAAATGAAGCGACGAGCAAGTTCAAATCAGTCCTGTCGCGGTGGCATGCCACACGCGCCGCAGGCCACGTGATCGCGGATGGCGGAATTTGCCGGGAAGTTGTGTCTCAGCACTCACCCATCGCTCACTGTCATACCCAGCGTCAAGGCTATCCTGAGGAACGATTGAACGAAGGTGAGCCTATTTTCATGCATGCACCAATTCGTTAGGAGATTCTTTACTTGGATGGGAAGATTCAGAAGAGTTTGAGACAGGTCTCCGCTGGATGGATGGTTTTCCCTGTGGATAACAGACTTATGAAATCTTCACCTGCAGATCGCTACCATGTCCCTCGTTGTTCCCGAAGCGCACCAGCAGTTTCAGGTACGTTTACTTTGAGCCTTATTTCTACTTTCAATTTACACCATCCACAGCACATTCTCCGTCTGCTCAATACTAATGTTGACGGAAAGCGTAAAATTATGTACGCTCTAACGGAGATCAAGGGTGTTGGACGTCGTTACTCCAACCTTGTTTGCAAGAAGGCAGATGTTGATCTCAACAAGCGGTATGTACTTCGACTTTGTGGTATGTAACTTACTCATATAGTTGTATAGTGCCGGTGAATTGAACTCTGACGAGCTTGAGCGTATTGTCACGATTATCCAAAATCCCACTCAATTCAAAATCCCCACATGGTTTCTGAACAGACAGAAGGACATTGTAGACGGCAAGGACTCGCAGATCCTTTCCAATGGTGTCGATTCAAAGTTGCGTGATGACCTTGAGCGATTGAAGAAGATTCGTGCCCACCGTGGTCTCAGACATTTCTGGGGTTTGCGGGTGCGTGGGCAACACACAAAAACCACTGGTAAGCTGCTTGTTCCCGCTTTCTACTATTTCATTGTTGAAGCGTGGTGCAGGCCGTCGCGGGAAAACTGTCGGTGTGTCGAAGAAACGGGGTTAGATGTTATTGCATTATTCATGTTCTCTCTATGTTTGTTCCTATATGATACTACCCACAATCACTCGGGAGATTGGGCCTTCTCAAAAACGCTGGAATGAAACCTGCTCTCACCTTATTCGCGTGTAACGACTGCGGACCAGGTATGTGTATGAGAGTCGAACATTAGAAAGGAGAGTTAAAATGAGTGTATCCTCTGTGTGCAGTGTAAGTGTGTAGTTGCTACAACCCTTGCAACTGAAGCTGAAGAACGGTCTAACATTTGTATTCCATACCCATACACTACACAGTAATTGTCACGGACTAACATTTCATTACATCCTTCTTTATCTCCTACACATTGAAAGTGCGCTATGACATAATGTGAGCGATTCTGTGGAGCCAGCGTCTTTCTCAGCCGCTAGCACCATAACTGACCTAGCTGGAGATCAGGAAACACTTGGGTCCGTGATCCTGAGGATAAACACTGATATTTGACGCAGTGACTTGTGGAATGGAGGTAATGGAGCTGGCCATTGGCTAGGGTAGGTTGCTATATCTGGACGAGTGTTAGTAAACTTGATGCACGATGACCGAATGGAACTCCTTGCAACGTTGGACATCATTATATAATTGCAAATCTCGTAGTCGATGCTCCCATGCCAGCTGGACTTCGAAGCCTGGTATTTGACAGCAAGAGGTACGAGTAACACGGATGATAGGGGGCAGGGAGTCCTCAGCTACCCCTTTCGTGAACGTAACCTCGATGTCCTAGCCAGGGAATATCATCGTTTATTTTGTTAATATTAAATATTCGTCATTCCCAGGATTTTACCAATAAGGATTTTTATTACGATCTATATCTTGTGATCAATCGATTGTGACTCGTTTTGACTGTCCTATACTCTTAAATTCTCTCTCAACCTTGATTTATTCGTCGTTTCCTCAAAAACTATAAAATGCCTCAGTGCTCCTGCTCACATCAAAACACAGAGTCCTCGTCGGCGCCTGATAAGACCCAGATGATACAAGTCAACGGTGCCAACGGCCTGAATGGTGCCAACGGCGTCAACGGCGCAAACAGTGTCAATGAACGTAGCATCCACTCTAGTGATGCACAGCGCAGGAATCCATATGCACCACGTGCATCAGACTTTCTAAGCAACGTATCAAATTTCTCCATCATCGAGAGTACTCTCCGAGGTACGTCTTGCAATTTTTTTTGCACTTTGACCTAGAATTTGACTGGCAATCCAGAGGGTGAGCAGTTTGCCAACGCCTTCTTTGATACCAAAACAAAAATCGCCATCGCCAAGGCTCTTGATGCATTCGGTGTCGAGTACATCGAGCTAACCTCTCCTGCTGCATCTGAGCAATCGCGTGCTGACTGCGAGGCTATCTGTAAGCTTGGTCTCAAAGCCAAGATTCTTACCCATATTCGTTGCCACATGGATGATGCCCGGATCGCTGTCGAAACTGGTGAGCTCCACAGCCGTTCCCATACTATTTTTTGTCTCATTTGCACCTCCCGTAGGTGTCGATGGAGTCGATGTTGTGATTGGAACATCTTCGTTCCTGCGCGAATTCTCCCACGGCAAGGACATGACGTATATTACCAAGACCGCCATCGAGGTCATCACATTTGTCAAGTCTAAGGGCATTGAAGTCCGTTTCTCCTCAGAAGATTCCTTCCGTTCCGACCTTGTCGATCTACTTTCCATATACCAGACTGTCGACAAGATCGGTGTTAACCGCGTGGCATAGCTGACACCGTTGGATGCGCGAACCCGAGACAAGTTTATGACCTCGTTCGTACCCTCCGTGGTGTGGTTGGTTGCGATATTGAGATTCACTTGCACAATGACACCGGAATGGCCATCGCTAACGCTTATTGCGCGTTAGAGGCTGGTGCTACACATATCGATACCTGTGCGTATCTTCGTGTTCTCCTCACTAGTAGCAACTAATGATATCTTTTAGCGGTCCTTGGCATTGGCGAGCGTGTAGGTATTACGCCCCTCGGTGGTCTCGTGGCGTGCTTGTACGCTGCCAATCCTGAATACGTCAAGGCCAAGTACAATCTCCCCATGTTGCGCGAGATTGAAAACCTTGTCGCAGAGGCAGTAGAGGTCAACGTGCCTTTCATGAACCCTATCACCGGCTACTGTGCTTTCACGCACAAGGCTGGTATCCATGCCAAGGCAATCTTAAACAACCCTAGCACATACGAGATTTTGAAGCCCGAAGACTTTGGGCTCACTCGATACGTGTCGATTGGGTACGTATCTCTTCTAGTTGTCCATAGCTCGTGATAGAGACTGATGTTTGCCATTAGACACCGTCTCACTGGTTGGAACGCTGTCAAGTCAAGAGTTGAGCAGCTCGGACTCAATCTCACCGACGACGAGGTCTGCTATATGCCTCCTCCTTCCACAGTTCACTAATTCTGTAATAGGTCAAGGATGCAACTGCAAAGATCAAGGAACTCGCTGATGTCCGCACCCAATCCATGGATGATGTCGACTCCCTGCTGCGTGTGTACCACTCTGGCATCCAGTCTGGAGAGCTTGCAGTTGGTCAAAAGGAGGCACTCGACCGATTGCTTCAGCAGCACCGTGAGACCTCGAGAGACCGTCAGCAGCCAGAGGCTGTTGCAACAGCAGCATAAAAATAGTTGTATGAGGTTGTCTTAACCTGGCGAAAAAAAGTTGACCGGTTGGTCGTCTTGTATCATAATGACACTGTAGATCAGTGTCTATTCCTATCTAACGTTTAACATTTGTACCGGACTTTGTAACACCGTGGCCGTGATTTTAATGAGACTCTGGTATGTAGAATGTGCTCAGTGAAGTAGCTAATCAATTGGAGCAAATTTGAGTGCCATAGACAATGATCACAGCTAGCAGGCAGTCGCGAAGTCACCCTAGGGGATATACTGTTGAATGTGAATCACCTTGCTCCGCAAGGTCAGGTTGTCATGTTAAATCGGAGTTAAACTTGTTTAACTAAGTTGAATCGATTCGCGACGCTGGTCGAAACAACCTCGTGACTCTGCGTCATACTTAGAGGCCCCTTTACCAATTAGATAAAGTGTCTGACTGATCAGTCGGTTTTGATCTGCACGTCGCACACTTGTCTGCTGAGCACCGTCTGCTCGTGCACATTCAGCACCATTTTATTTCGTGTGATCTTGAATTTCTTTAAAATTCGGTCATACTTTCATTTTTTTTTTTTTTTTTTTTTTTTTTTTTTTTTTTTTTTTTGATCATATTATTTTATTTTTTTTTTTTTTTATTTTTTGATTTATTTCTTTTAAATATTCGGTTTTTCTATTACTTCCAATCATATGTCAGATCCAGGTAACTCATATACAAATGCCAGCAATCCGACACAAACACAAGCATCTCTCAGAGGACCTGGAATACGGGGGTCTTCAGTTGAAACCGAGCCTGATAGAGCGCATCTACCCCAACAAGACATGGCAAAGAGATGCCTCGATGTCATCCAAGATTTCAGGTCTGCCAAAGGAACGAAATTTGATGCCTCCTATGTTATCTGTGGGATCATCAAAGAAAGCTTACCCCTTGGCTCAGGGGAAGACCCGTCCGTTATCGCGGCTATCTACCTTACAATGCTCGATGAATGGGAGTCAGAACAAAATCAGGCTGGACAAAGAGCAGCGGGCACATCCAGAGTACGATGTTCAGCAGAACCAACGTCTGATCCCACACAGATTGAAGAAGAGTTTACTGCAGAGGATAACAGGAGTCAACAAGTCAGCGTCGAGCCAGGAGAACCTGCTCGGAAATACCTAAACTTGACTTTACCTGTCTTGAACTCAAATCAACAGTTAATGAGGAACCATCCAGGCCCCTATCAGCAAACCTCAGACAAACTGTCCGCATCTTACAAAATTGGGCACAGGATCAGAAACAAGCCAAACTCAAACTCATGTATCATGAACGAGTCCAGAGTTTTATGAATCGGATGGGCTGATATCATTGCCGGACAAAGCCTCAATCTTGATGCCATCCACACCATCATCACTACATCAAGATCAGTTGATAAACATACAGAATCCATCGGAGATGTTGAATTTACCTACGGAGTCTCTGAAACGGCCACAAAGAAAATTACCAAGCAAGGCCACTGGAATGCTGCATGGAACAGAGCCTCACGAGCTCTCAAATTTGCTTTCCCATTCCGACAGGCTGAACTTAATGCCTACTCGGAACACATTAATGAACAATTCGATCAACAATCGGAAAGCTGCCATGAACGAGTCATCAGATATGACAAATCTGTCAGATTCAGAGTTGGAAACACTCGCAGGTATGAATTGTCAGACTTTGAGTGCTTCAGGGACATCTACAGCTCTCACTTCTCCGCTGGAGGAAGACTGCATAATGAAATGGAGGAATCTAACAAATCCACTGGAGGAGGTCGAGAAAATGTCACCAAACGAGAACCCTGCCGTAAATGGAATAATGGTGAATGCACACGCAGTGCAGCCACCTGTCGTTACGCACACATCTGCAATGTCGAACAAAATGGACGTATCTGTGCCCGTCGTCATGTCAAAACAAAACATCATGAGGATGGGAACACTAAATCAGCCTGAAAAATACCTTAAACGTCCGCGTTTTCGCCGAGGGCTGATTTGGTCGCCAACTGATAATTCATTTAGCCCAACCGCACATTCTACAGAGTATGCAGATCCTGTCCCAGAGGCTCCTACTTACCTTATGGACAGTGATGCAGCCGCACAGTATGCAATCATCCAGATCTCTTCAAAATAGTAACACCCATCAACGTTGATCGGTTTCAAGTTCTCCTTGCTGACCATCCAAATCAACCTTTTGTTTTGTCGGTGTGTCAAGTCTTACGTGAAGGTTTTTGGCCATGGGCAGATGCTTCGGATGAGTCATATCCCTCTATAAACGATAACTCAATGCACACCTGTGCAAAATCAGCGGATCAAGAAAAGTTTATTGAGGAACAGCTACGAGAAGAAATACGTCTTGGACATGTATCAGAGCCTTTTGGTCCAGATTTATTCCCCGGAATGTACAGTGTGCCAATGCATACCGTCCCTAAACCCAATTCGGATAAACTATGCCTTGTAGTGGATCACACAGCAGGAGAATACTCGCTGAACTCCATGATTGATTCAGATGCCGTTAGAGGCACCAAACTTGACGGTTTGCATTCGCTTGGTGCTTCCCTGCTGCAATTTCAACAAGAACATCCTAATGATAAATTGGTCCTTTTTAAATCAGATGTTTCTCAAGCTTTTCGGCGCTTACCTATGCACCCGCTGTGGCAAACCAAGCAAGTGCTAACGGTACAAGGTCAACATCATGTGGATCGTTGCAATAACTTTGGAGGACAAGGATCCCCTAAGGTCTGGATCTTGTTTATGTCACTGGTCACTTGGATTGCAATTCATCGCATGCTTATCGATGCTCTTAAACTTTATATGGACGACTCTTTTTCATTTGAGCTAGCAGAGCGTATGTTGTACTATTCACCTTATCAAACTGACTACCCTGAGAAACAGACTCGTCTGTTACAACTCTGGGACGAGCTCGGAATCCCTCATGATCGTCCCAAACAACTCTTTGGTTCAACTCTGACCATTATTGGTTTCGACGTCGACCCTAACACTATGTCTGCTACTTTGCCGAGGCACGAAAAGAATGAGTTGATCAAGCATCTACGTGACTTTGCCTGTAAAAACTATCGTTGGACGCTTCACGAATGTCAACAGCTTGCCGGATGGTGCGAATGGAGTTTCAATATTTTCCCTTTGCTCAAACCAGGACTTTCGGCTGTGTATGAGAAGATTCGCAGGAAAATTCAACCACGCGCACGCCTTCATGTCAACAATCCTATCATTTGCGAACTCACTTGGATGGCTGATCATATGGAACATTTACCTGGGCTCATGTTTTACAAATCTTTGGATTTTGATCCATCATCTGATGACGTCGTGGTTGCTTATACCAACGCATCTGGTGTAGGAATGGGTCTCTGGTTCCCTCATGATAACTTTGCGGGTCAATCATCTTTGCCTGCGGATGCTCCTAAAAACACCATCTTTTTCTTTGAAGCATTGGCGGTTTGCTCCGCAATTCACGCAATCCCTAACATGACAGAAGTCCCACCCCGAATGCTCATATACACCGATAACACAAATACAGTGTCGATGTTCAACTCTCTCCGTGCACATCTTCCTTATAATTCCATCATGCTCTCGGCAATGGATGTTCTACTCGAGTATGAGGTGGACTTACGTGTAGAGCACATTAGTGGATGTGAGAATATGGTTGCAGACGCACTCTCACGATTTCAAAACGAAAGAGTTTTGGAGTTGGCACCAGATGCCAGCTTTTTTGATTTCGAACCCCCTCGGAATGCGCTGGGGACAGCAAAAAAATGATGCAAGTTTCACTATCATCCAGGCAGCCTGTACGGCAAGCCTGGACACACGAGCGTGTCTTATACGAACGTTCAGTGGCGCTTGGTTTTGCTATTGATTCCACTACTGCGTCTGTTTACGACTCACATCTCAACTCTTACATCACTTTCTGTTGGCTGCACCACCTCCCTATTGATCCCACAGTGGATACATTATCTTTTTATGTTGTATGGTTATCACACCATATTGAACTGCGGTCAGTTGACTCTTATCTTTCGGGCATCGCCAGTCGGCTAGAGGACACATACCCCATGGTATGGGCTGCACGACGTTCACCCTTGGTTGCACGGACTCTCTGTGGTTGCAAACGCCGTATGTCAAAACCAATACAAAGGAAGTTACCTTTGTGTGTGGATGACTTGCAATGTGTGCGCTTGTTTTTTGGTTCTTCACTGCAACATGATGATAGTCTCTTCCTTGCCCTGTTATTCACCGGTTTTGCAACACTCCAACGTCTTGGAGAATTGACCTGGCCAGATGCAATCAGCCATCAGACTTACCGGAAGGTGCCTTTACGACACACACTCACTATCACCGACACCACCATGTCATATACACTGCCTTCCCAGAAGAATGACAGTTTGGGGACTGGCACCACTATCCTCATCCTGTCACGTTCTGTTATTGATTTGGATCCTCTTCCACTCATCCATTGCTATTTGACGTTTCGTGACACTGCATTTCCAAGTCGGCCGGCACTTTGGTTGTCGAGCATGGGCGCCATACCAACTAGAAGTTGGTTCTTATGACGCTTACGTCGACACTGTGGTAACGCGATGTCAGGACATTCAATGAGGGCTGGAGGTGCAACTGCACTTGCGATTGCAGGAATGGCTCCAGACCTTATTCAGGCAGCAGGTCGGTGGTCCTCTGATAAATTCAGAAAGTATATCCGCCAGCA
The DNA here is from genome assembly GCA_016800925.1 of Suillus spraguei. Classification (NCBI taxonomy): domain Eukaryota; kingdom Fungi; phylum Basidiomycota; class Agaricomycetes; order Boletales; family Suillaceae; genus Suillus; species Suillus spraguei. Next base: position 59,399 of record JABCPU010000288.1, read on the forward strand.
TCCTTTTCTGCTCAACGCTTTACTACACGGCTCGGCTCGTGAATGCAACCCTGCTACATGAATGGATTGACTCACACATGACCTCATTCTTGACTCAGCCTGGATTTCGCCTAATCGCTTGTTTCGACTGGATTTCACCTACTCGCCTGGCACCATGACCACAAAAAAAAGAAAAAACATGTTATAAAAAGAAAAAATAAAAAAATAGCCTTATAGCATTTCTATCATGCCTCCAACACTCAATTCTGGTCTTTTCTTGCCTATTGAAGTCTGTCTCCTAGTTTTATTGCTCATTCTCAAGCACATCTTATCAAGTCTAGCATCTGTTTTGCCTTACACTGCTGTATCATGTACTTTTCACTCTCTCAGTTCGCAATAAAACTTGTCTGAGTCCCCCGAGTATGAAACTGGGGGACTTTTGATACAATGGACCAGTTTTACAATGGTGAATCATTGATGCAGTGTTCAGACGGCAGCGATGGCGACATGGACACGGACACAGATACAGACACGGACACAGATACAGACACGGACACAGATACAGACACGGACACAGACATGGGCAGCAACAGTAATGAGGGCCGTTACTCAGTCGAATCCCGGCTACTCTCTGCCTATGCTAGGCTGCAATTACAAAACAGGTACATATTGTATTTCTTCTACTCAGTCTTTCTGGCTAATCAAGGTTACTGCAGCTCGTCGAAACACCGTAGTGACCAACGGACATGAGAAGCATGCTACACCAATATGCACGCTTCATAGCACTTGCAGCTGCCTGCACTGACAAATGCGTATCTCACTTGGAAGCATAACAGTTCGCTCAATGTTGCTCAAACTTTGGCTCACAAGTTCCAGGTCACAGCGGTGCATGTCTTTGGTACTTTTTTTCAAACGAAAGATTTTGTTACTTACATTTTCTAGAACTAGACTATTTTCATGATATCACACAACAGCACGAAGAAGTCGCAAATGTGTCTCTATTGCATGTGGGTCTACTTGGCTGCTCTCCTACTGCACCAACTGTTGCAATTAGCCTGCAATGTCTTGAGCTCTATCATCAGCTTCGACGACAGCAATCTTCATTCAGCATCCAGGCGTTCACAAAGGTCTTGTGCGCAATACATAATGTAAGTCATTCTTTGTGCATGGACTTACAGCATTCTAATCAATCATTAGGTCAATTACACGCAAACATTCCGTGATCAATTTTCGATCGCATTCGACATCTATCTCACAATACTTTGTAGTGTTTGGTCTCAAGTGGACATGGCACTCGGCCACACAGATCCTGACTGGCGCCTTCGACATGGTTGTCTGCCGTGCATGTTTGAGGTCAGTGTATTATTTTTATTTTAAAAACATCATTGTCTGATCTATTTCAATAGCAACCTAATGAATGTCCACTGTATCCTGCCAGTCTCAAAGCAATGGATGGGAACAATTCTGCGAAACGCATGGCAAATGCCAGCAGTGCCGACCTCCACATCTTTCCCAGCAGATACATGATTCCCCCAGATCAAGTTGACATGTTCAAGGATGATGTACAACTACGTCCTGGTGAACGCGGAGCCGATCAACTAACATTTTGCACTGACAATTGGAAAGCCGCTAACTCAACAGAGGAGAACACTGTCCGTGTTTTTGAACAGACTGGTATCTTTCTCTCTGTGTGTCGACATGGAATCATTCAAACGGTCACTGAGATGCATCGCAGTGGCAAGCTGTAAGTTATCAATACAATTCAATAATATGTTGCTAATGATTTTCAAAAGTGCGAAATATCCTCTCGCTACTATCAATAAGCTTCTCGATGTCTTTGGTGACAATCAAGCCATTGGTAGTGATATCGGTTGCAGTTTATCTAAGACAGTCGCTGCCAGCTCTATACGAGACAAAGCCTTCAATCGTAAACTTTCGCTGTTGGTGAATGCATTCCACGGACACGCTCACAACCGCAAATGCCAGCTGCAGTATCATCCCATGTACCTACGTGGCTTCGGACTCGAAGATCTCGAAACTTGTGAACATATTTTTGCAAGCTCGAACGCTGCAGCGTGTCCCATTCGTCATGCATCGCATTTTCACTATTCTCAGTTCCTAGACCTGCATTTCGACCAATGGGACATGGATAAATATTTGGAACTCAGTGAGCATTTATTGTCTGACTATATAGTAATTCTGATTGATCTAATTGAATTTAGGCCACTTTATTTTCAATAACTACAAACAAGCGGTTACCCTGATTGATGATTTCACCAAAGAACTCGATGCCTACCACTTATCCTTTCCTGACCAAGCCATGGATTTTGAGACTTGGGTAACCGAAGAACTCGCATATCTGGAGTCCATTGCATCGGAGCCAGCACACGACGCTCTCGTGGTTGATTACGTTGAAGCACTTGAGAAGCTCAACACGTACCAGTAAGTTTCATTTTACTTCGTTTGCATATATTTTAAAGTTCACAATCAATCCAGACAACAGTTCGACTTGTTTGGAACTGATAAATTTTTGACGTACTTGCCATCATCATTCACACCTGACTCTGGGTTGAGTGTTGCAGCTTCTCAATCAACTAAGCAGGCACAAGCGGCTCGGCGTGCAGTGGAACACCATCTTCAAATTCAAATCAATATTGTTGAGGATCTCGAGACCCGCCTTGACATTGCTGAACGGTGGACACCTGGAAATTCAGATTATTGGGAGACACTTGAATATAGCCGACGGCAGAAATTCATTCGTGCGGTCGAAGATCTTGAGGGTCTTGTTGTCCAGCGCTTGTTTGAGTTGTCTAAAGCTAATCTCTCATCAACCGGTACTAACTTAATGTTGATTAATGCATTCTACTGACAAAATCTTTTGCAGGCTATAAACTTCGAAGACAAATATCTCGAGCCATCATCAAACGATCGGGTGCAATTCGTACTGCACTAGACAAGTACAACAAGCTCACTGTCGTGCAAAATCCACGAAGGCCAACACTACAATATAGTGAGATTCTGTCTTATGCGGCCCTTGGCGAGTTTGACATCCTCAAACATTCATGACATGATATCTTGACCAAGCCTTGGAGCAACACCACACATCGTCAGATGGGTGTCAAGTACTTCAAGATTCTCCGAGCTCGTGAGGAGATTACTCGACTCAATGTTGAAACCCGCTGCTTGCACGCTTGGATCGATGCTGAGGATTCTGACATCAAACACGTGGCCACTGAGCTTGAGCTAACTAACCCTCCGCTTGCGTCAGAAATTTGGAGGCTGTATCATCGGCAGCGGAGGGTCAATGATGTGCACCATGTTCGTATCAATCGCATATATTCACTTGAAGGATTTACCAGCTGTGTTCCTTCTGACGTGACTGCAACAGATGACTCATTGGACTCTGTAGATGAAGTCTCAGTAGAGATGATTGAAGATGAATTAGAAGGAGACGAGGCGGCATGATTTGACTTATGTATTCAGCAGATGTCATTGTAGTTCTCTTCTGTGATTTTGCATTACACACGAATTTGAGGATTGATTGTTAACGCATTTACCATTCCTTCAGAACAAGTCTTTATTGCGAGGGGACAGCATAGCAAGGCTCAGAACACGATGTAAGGACTGAAGAAAGGGAAGTCCATGCTGCTACGTTGTTACCGTTCCCTCTGAACAGTGTAAGGACTGAAGAAAGGGAAGTCCATGCTGCCACATTGTTACCGTTCCCTCTGAACAGTGTAAGGACTGAAGAAAGGGAAGTCCATGCAGCTACGTTGTTACCATTCCCTCTGAACAGTGTAAGGACGGCTTGCCATGGACTTCCCTTTCTTCAGTCCTTACACTGTTCAGAGGGAACGGTAACAACGTAGCAGCATGGACTTCCCTTTCTTCAGTCCTTACATTGTGTTCTGATTGCTATGCTGTCCCCTTGCAATAAGGCTGAAGAAAGGGAAGTCCATGCTGCTGCTACGCTGTGAAGACGAAGAAGTACCTGTGCCAGAATGCATATAATCACGAAGATCTTAAATTGATGGGTATATTATTAGTAGTTATCAATGGATCAATCTTATATTGATGTGATGTTTGTACACCACATTGCAACTGCATGCAGTGTGCCGCATGTGCATCTGCCTAATACCTGCCTTATATCTTGCTTCATCCTGCATTTTTCGTATCCTTTAAGTCTGTTACTTTCTGCAATCGCCCAACTTTGACTATGCCTACTTCAAACTCCACATTCACGACAGAATCAAGCGGCCCGGATGGTCATCTGCCTCGGACATTACACCGCCTTCACTATTTAGACCTTGCAGTTGGCGCTGATGATGATGCACTGGTGCACTTTTTCTTTCTGTCTCTAGAAACTGTGTGCACTCACTGTTGATTCAGCACGACTTCATATGCATTCAATTCTATGCAACATTTGATTTCAACCGGCCAGCAAAATATAGGTACAAACAAGGGCCTCAAGGACGCAGGATGTTCGCCATTAAATCTCCAGATATCATACTCAAAGCTACTGTGTCTCATCTGCCAACCTACGAGCTTGCCAATGCCATGAGTGAAATCACTACCACTCTTCTCGGCCATTCGCTCCCTCGGATTCGTGACTCCTGGTTTCCAAACAACTGTTGGAAAACGGTTGATCTGCCTACTAGACTACGACGGAGTGAGTTTTTTTGTTTTTGTTTGCCTTATTGCCAACTGATTCTCATCTAGATGCTACCATGACTGACACGACATCCAACAATATCTCCGATGTCGAGCGGATCGCTCTTAAACTTAACGACGGTGTGTTCATTCCTTCCATTTTGTTTTGACAGGATCGCTTAAGGTCACACTCAGGTACTAAAGAGCTCACGTCTGCAGAGACCCATCCTGGTGTCTACACTAGAGACACCACGGGTACTTGCTCGACATCACTTGATGCATTGGGCCCTGGCGAATTGGCCAAAAGTCGTCGGTTGCCTCAAGGTTTGGCTCCTGGTTACCCAGTTGTCCGAAATCTCGGCACTGAGTGTTTGAACAGTTGTGTTGGTACCCCAAACACTCCTACCTTTGAGGACGTAAAGGTCATCCTTGCCTTGCATGATCTTCCATGCGGTGTTGTCCGTGAGATTCACTCTTGTGTTCTTCAGGGGGAAGGCTTCGAGGACATATAGTGGCCATATGTTCTTGATGATAACTTGGTGCTTGAGCCTCGAAAATCTGCTCTTTTGTACGCTATGCATAATCTAGGTGAGTTTTGAGTTTCGGCAAAGGAGCGAAATGACTGAATCAAATTTTAGTGTCTTTGATCTACTAAGTACAATTTTTTGTAACGTTATCGCATGTCAGAATTTCGTATTTTCTTTCGGGTCCATATTTTCGAGCAAGTGCCGTTGCTGCGCTGCTGTCCAATAAATAGCCCTCAATGTAAGTCAGAATTTTCATTACTTACCTCACCTATTCAGTTCATCATGGCACGCGGAAATACAAGCAAAGTCAAGAAAATCTGTCCCCAGCTCACAACGTGTCAGAAGGCTGCGCGTCGTGTGAAGTTCATTGCACTCACTGATGATGTGAACGGTGCTCGCACAACCTACATGGACCAGGTTCAAGTCCTTGCCAAGAAACATGGACGGTGAGACCTTCTATCATGATACATAACGACAGTACTCCGAGGCTCAACAGATGCTACTAGCTCCGAGCGTTGGACGCGACGTCAACTTTACCTTGGGGGTCAGACTGTTCGGCATTCTCGGTGTCCAAATGCATGGAATGCATTTGTTTGCCAACGACTGGATGACATAAATGAAGGTGTGTGTATCTATATCACTTTGTGCTCAATTTCAACTCCTTTCCAGGCCTATCAAAGGGTAACTGTTGGAAACTCACAGAGTTTATTGAGTCTCATAAAGAAACTCTTCACAATGACTATGCAAGACTCTCCTGTGCTCAAAAGAATAATTACGAAGTCGAGATTATCAAGATGCGTGCCGACAAGCAGCGCATGGTCTGTGACAACCCAAGAGCGGTCCAGCGCAACATGCAGGCTACTTTTGCTGCTATGGACCAAGAGGTACTTTCTTATTTTCTTCATCGCTCGTTTTCTGACAGGCATATCATCCAGTGGACAGCTATTTGCTCCCGCCTCAGTGTTGAAGGCTTTTATGTGGCTGTCCACGGTGGAATTGAGGACCTTAGCGGTCCCAAACTCTTTTTTTCAGAGAAGGCCGAGAAGTTTGTGCGAGCCGTTCTGGATCTCGAGCCTCGGCGCCTGGCATTAAAACTGGAAGCATTTGCTGTCTCTGGCCTTGGTAAGTTTCTATATTGTACTCTAACTAATGTGTTTTTGATGATGTTCTATTCCCGCAGCTGAAGACATACCGACTATATCAACGGAGAAAAAATCCCTCAACCAGCTGGTCAGTGAATGTCGGACGCTCATACAAGACGAACTTGGTGAGCGCCATCTCTATCATCAAGTTTTCATTGTTGCTGATGTTGATGCAGACTTTATCTTGCGCGAAAACAAACTTGCCAACCACGCGAAAATGAACTATACTAACTACGAGCGCGCCATTGTTGAACACTATGGTGTGGAGCTCAAAGGTTGGCCCTTCGAACTTCTGCCAGTCCAAAATCCCTCTTGTATTGGCGGATGCAAGTCAGTGCAATTATTGATCAACACACTCATCAACAAGACCTGTAAATGGATGAAGCTAACTGAGGAAGAGCTTGCAGACAGGATTACCAGCAATCATGCTCGTCAAGCAGCTGGGGAGACCATCTACAAACCACGGAAGACGTGCACCAAAAAGACAGTAGAAAAGAGTGCTGCCATTGTTGAGAGTAGCAGTGAGAGTGACAAGAACAAAGGGGATGATGGAGACGAGAACAAAGGGCATGATGGGGACGAGAACAAAGGGCATGATGGGGACAATGAGTAATCATTAGCATTATTAGTACAGAGCATATGTATTTGCTATGGAAGTATAAGGGCTGAAGAAAGGGAAGTCCATCATGCAACACTATTACCGTTCCCTCGAAATACAGTGTAAGGGCTGAAGAAGGGGAAATCCATCGTGGAGGATTGTTGCCGTTCCCTCGAAATAGGTGTAAGGGCTGAAGAATGGGAAGCCCATGCTGCTACACCATCCGTGTCGTGTAAGGGCTGAAGAATGGGAAGTCCATGCTGCTACACCGTCCGTGTCACCATCGCTGCCGTCTGAATGCTGCATCAACGACTCACCATCGTAAAACTGGTCCATTGTATCAAAAGTCGACCCAGCTTCCAGTGAAGCCTCCACAGCGAGGGCAGCCTGCTGTGTGTGACGCTGATCTGCGCATACGTCACTGTAAGAATGAAAAAAAAGACTGATCTGTACACTCACCTTGAGCTTGGAAAATGAGCTCTCTCTCAGCTCGCAGGCGGTCTGCTCGTATACGGGTGAGGCTTGCAGATGTGGTCTGTGGGCCTGTATGACGAAGTACAGTCATTGTGACCCTCTGCGACGTTGTGTGGAATGGACGCCATCTCCCCATAGTGGCGAGGAACAAGAGTTAGTATGCTTAGTCAGAACACAGAAGGTACACAAGTACTCACCGAATATGTAGCTAAAATGAGACAGATGCACCTGAAAAAACATCATAAGAGTAGAGTAAGACCATAAGAAAAAGGATGCGCAAAAAACACGCTCAGATTTGGGTAAGGTTGAGTGATATAGCGTGCTCGTTGTTGTAGACGATGAGCGGAGGCTGTGGGAATGTTGGCACCAGCAGCGCGGGAGTGGTCGGCACCCAGCCCGCACATTGCCGAAAGTTGATTATGCTGTAGTCAGCTAAGCCACCGTCAGATAAAGCCGAGAGGAAAAAAACGTACCTGCGAAGTCACTGCTGATTACTGAAGTAAGTGGTGCAGTACTGTAGTATAGATTAGTCCCTCTAACTAGTAACACGAGAGCGTACATTCTCACGTTACTAAGTAGTAACATAAACGGTGTCACTCAGGTGAGTCATCCTAGGACTCGCTTACACAATTTATTTGTTCATGTATATTATCTGTTGTTTCCTCGGGTTTTCTCACAGTTGCTCTTTTCATTTCGTGCATTGTCTGTCAAGATACTCAATCACTGTCATGTCCTTGTCTTCCATCCTGATTGCGCACCGGGTCTAACCAGGCCCCATGCTGCATCTCCCCCTTGGCCATCAATGGTATATCAAGCTCAGAGCTCTTGCTTGCCCACTAGGTGCAAGTGCTTTCAAGATACTCAATCACTGTCATGTCCTTGTCTTCCATTGCGCACCGGGTCTAACCAGGCCCCATGCTGTATCTCCCCATGGCCATCAGTGGTATATCAAGGTCAGAGCTTTATATGCTTGCCTACTAGGTGCAAGTGCTTACCCTCCCTATGCCAAAGTGTGAATACCTCCCTGCCAGCACCACCTTTGCCTCACAGTGGCAAGCATAAATGGTTGCCTCTCACCCAATTCCCTCACCCAAGCATCCACACTTGGGTGGGGCACCACCTTTGCCTTACAGCAGCGAGCATTTACGCTTATGCTTGCCTCTCACCCAATTCCCTTATCCAAGTGTCCTGCTCACCACCTTTGCCCCACAGTGGGGAGCATATACACTTGCCTCTCACCCAATTCTCTCACCAAGCATCCACGCTTGGGTGTCACCACCTTTGCCTCACAGTGGGGAGCATTTATGCTTGCCTCTCACCCAATTCCCTCACCCAAGCATCCACACTTAGGTGTCACCACCTTTGCCTCACAGTGGGGAGTGTTTATGCTTGCCTCTCACTCAATTCCCTCACCCAAGTGTCCATGCTTAGGTGTCCCCACCTTTTCCAAGCATTTACACTTGCCTCACCCAATTCCCTCACCCAAGCGTCCATGTGTGGATGTCACCACCTTTGCCTCACAGTGGGGAGTGTTTACGCTTGCCTCTCACCCAATTCCCCCACCCAAGTGTCCACGCTTAGGTGTCACCACCTTTTCCTCACAGTAGGAAGCGTTTATGCTTGCCTCACCCAATTGCCTCACCCAAGCGTCCATGCTTGGGTGTCACCACTTTTGCCTGACAGTGGGGAGTGTTTACGCTTGCCTCTCACCCAATTCCCTCACCCAAGCATCCATGCTTGGGGGTCACCACCTTTGCCTCACAGTGGGGAGTATTTACACTTGCCTTGTTGATAGCCTCAGGTTAACAGAGTAACCAGTGCATCAGATAATTCCGAATCATGTAAGCAGTGCAAATTCCATTTTGAATCTTGTCTTTCTTTTCCTCCTGTTAGTACCACTGGGCACTTGTTCATACCAGTCACCAATACATGCATCACGTGTGGCTCCCCTTGGTGGGACACTGTTAGGTGCTTAGGCCCTAATCCATGACTGTCTGCTGTTAGCTTGTGCTTCTTGGTCCCTGAACAATCAAGGGTGCGCTGGGAAAACTCAATTTTAGACGATGTATTTTCATTCTGATGCTACAAGTTGTGGCTGCTACCAGACCTCCATGGTTTATTAATGCTATCATTCATCTAATGGTGCCAGCTTTGTTGGCACTGTGCTCTATGAGGTTCATGTAAGGTTTGTTCAGTCGTACCTTAAGGCAATTCCTGTTGTGACTACTGTCTATGTTCCAACAGTGAACACACAACCATTCCCTCTCTTGTTATGTTTGACAAGTGCATCTCACCCAGTGTCCATCCCACCACCTACCAAAATTTCTCTTAGCAGGAATCTATCTTTCTTCTCCATACTCCTGCCAGGATGTGACAGAGGTCATAATGCATAAGACTTATCCTGCAGCTGATGAAAATCTGTTACAACCATGCAAAACTGGGGCTACTAAGAAGTCCTGGTCTTACATGGGGTTGTACCGGAGGGATGGAAAGTCGAAGGGGCTTGGCCTCAGCTCGTACGCTGTGCCCCTTACCCAAGTATGTGTGTCACAACCCACAAATGAATTAATGCAAGGGCAGAGACTAGGACTCAAACAAAGGTTGCCACAAGAAAAGAGAGGAGCAATGACGTCTTGGATTGCTACTATGTAGATACAAGAGGTTTGAACTAAAGAACTACTACAGCAAAACTAGCTAACTATATACACATATTGAAACTGAGATATAAACTGAGTTTGAAACTACTAGCCTATCATAAAATAAAAATGAGAATCGTACGATGTGATAGTTGTGACATTGTTATGATATCATATTCTAGAAGATTCTAAGATCACGTGATACTATCTTATCTTATCTTATCCGATAGCATCATAAAAGATCTCTTCTTCTTCATCAGGAAGTTCAGTTATAGAAGCAGATATGGGGATTTTGATAGGGTTTGGGTTTGTCTTAGCGCTGGGTTTAGACGCTTTAGGGAAATTGAGAAAGGAATAATGATTTGTGTTTGGAATTCGTGACAATGTGCCCTTAATTTCGGGTGAAGTCCAAGGGGGAGTTATAGTGAAGTCTGGATGGAGTCCGGATGAACTCTGTAGGACAGGATAGCTTGATAGAGCTCCGAAGGACTTCTGGATGAGCGCGGGAACTATTTCCGGATGGTAGGGAGTAATGGTAAGACTACTGGAACAAGTTCCAAGTAGAATGGATGAAGGATGGACTCCTGGACAAAGTCCAGGGCAGGATAGGAGCAAAGCTCTGGAGGGACAGATGATCCATAGGTGTCAGAGGATAGGATAGGATAGATCTGGAGGACCAAAGGTCCGGAGCTTGAAGGAGCAGAGGAGTGGAAGAGCGGAAGAGCGGATGATTGGATGATTGGATGATTGGATGATTGGATGAGTGTAGCTCTATGGATCTTAGGGGAAGTGTTAACTACTAGAGGGGAGTAGGTCTGGATATGGTATATAAATAGTATAGACTACTCCGGACAAGGTCCGGAATAGAAACAGACAGGATAAGACTACCAGAGGTAGAGCCAGTGGTGAAACAGATGAGAGACAGGAAACGGACGAAGTCCAAAAAGGATATAGAACATGGGATCAAAGCTCCAGCCTAGGGAGTGATCCATAGGCCTGAGTTGGAAGCTTACAAGGGCCAGAGCCCAAGTGCAAGAATGGAAATGGAGTTATATAGACATGATAACAGGATAAAGAGTAATCAAGGAATATACAGAAATAGGAAAGCAATGATCAGACTGAGGTCTGCAGGAGTTGTACTACAAGTTTATATACTGTAGGTAGCATGCTGGAAGGCAAGTAAGGATAGTCCAAGGCTATGTCTGAGGCATTGCAGAACACAAGGCTATGAACTTGGAAATAAGACTTGTACGAAATATCTTATCAAGACGGAAGTCGAGATAACCAAAAGCCAGAGGTGCAGAGATAACCAAAAGCCAGACACAGGTATTTAACCTAAAAGGAGTAACGCGCAGGTGCGCGGGAATAGTTTCGGATATGAGCATGGATCGGATATGGACACAGATTGGATGGGTGGACTGAGTCGGATATGGATATGGATTAGTTATGGATGGATATGGATTGGAGTGGATGGATGGATCAGACATGTGAGCTGGATTGGATGGGTGGACTAGGATGTATGGATTGGGTGTCTGGATGTCCATGGATCGGACCTGAATGTACGGTACAGTGGCTCAAAAAACTGTCCGCATGTTTTGACATTTTTCACTATCTATGATATTGTGTGAGAATGAACAAATTCCTCAAGGACATACTTATACCACATTGTAGTATGGCTTCAGGGCTTTTATTTGAGCCCTACACCGTGGGAATCGGCGGAGATATGGTGGAGATATAAGGCTTATAAAATGATGACTCATGTGGACAGTTTTTTGAGTGTATATTAAAACTATATAAATCATTATTTATGACACCATAAAAATCATGCCACTATTATATAAATTATAAAGTGGTGTCATTATGTTATTTTATGACTATATCTAACTATATAAACCAGAATATCTCATGTATCATAGTCATAATCACCATGAAAGCCATCTCCTCTGCTCAAAGAGATAATATCCTCTCTCTGTCTTATGCTGGCCTCTCTGCTCGCCAAATTTCCTCTAGAACTGGAGTATGCAAGTCCACTGTGGCCAAGTTCATCAAAGAAAGCCACCCAGACAAGGAAAACTCTTGTGGAGGACGTCCATCCAAGCTTACCTCTACTGACAAAAGGGCTATTATCCAACATATCACTACAGGAAAGGCTGATAATGCTGTCCAAGCCACCCATTATATCAATTCCACCATCACTACCCCTGTCTCTTCACAAACTGTGAGGAATGTTCTCAAGGCAGTAACAAAGAAGAAAAAGCCTCTTCTCTCCATCAAACATAGGCAGAGAAGACTAGCCTTTGCCTTAGCTCATCAACACTGGACTGTAGAGGACTGGAAGCATGTTATATGGTCAGATGAGACCAAAATCAATAGGATTGGGTCAGATGGGAAGGTGTATGTATGGAAAAAGAAGGGAGATGGCCTAACAGACAGAGAGGTTAATGGGACTGTCAAGTTTGGAGGAGGTTCTTTAATGGTATGGGGCTGTATGGGATGGAATGGTGTGGGAATGCTTGCTGAGGTTGAGGGGAAGATGAATGCTGAGCAGTATGTGGACATTTTAAATGACCACTTGCTGCCTAGCTTGGCAGAATCAGGGATTGATGAAGAAGATATCATTTTCCAACAGGATAATGATCCCAAGCACACATCCAGAAGAGCTAGGGAATGGTTTGAAGAACATAACATCAATGTTCTTGACTGGCCAGCACAGTCTCCTGATGTCAATGTCATTGAACATCTCTGGGGAACACTCAAGAAAAAGCTTCAAGCCTATGAAAACCCCCTAAAGGAGTATGGGAGCTTTGGGAGAGAGTAGCAGTGGAATGGGGGAAGATCACAGCTGAGGATTGCCAGAAATTAATTGAGAGTATGCCTAGAAGGATAGAGGCAGTAATTAAAGCCAAGGGAGGTCATACAAAATACTAGAATACCTGGTTATTACTGTAAAATACTTGAGTCAAAAAACTGTCTGCATGAGTCACCATTTTGTGAGCCTTGTATCTCCACCATATCTCCACCGATTCCCACGGTGTAGGGCTCAAATGAAGGCCCTGAAGCCATACTACAATGTGGTATAAGCATGTTTTGAGGCATCTGTTTGTTCTCACACAATATTATAGATAGTGAAAAATGCCAAAACATGCGGACAGTTTTTTGAGCCACTGTATATGACAAAACCCCTGCATATGATTAGGATGTGGTGTTCAGTAAACAGGTTGTTCTTTGGTTGTACTGTACATGTATACATTCTTTTTCTGCATGGTTGACAAATTCTCTTTTAATGCTCCTGTGATGCTCTCAATCAATCTCCTTTTTTGACTGTTTTAGCTGCCTCTACCAAATCTATGGCCAATCCAAGTGACTCTGCATACACCACAGAGGTCTTGGCATCGCTTGCGATAAGTCTGGCAGTACCTGTAAATATTTCAGTTCTTCAAAGTCAATGCAACATCCAAAACACGCACAGTTGAATTCTGAAGGATTGTCATACAACATGTTCATTGCTATGACTGAAGGTGACTGCATGTATATCATCTGATCACCGCTGCCTTCAAATTCAGTGTTCATCAATTCACTTGATACAATGTGAACATTGATGTTCCCTTGAGACTGATGCTCGACTGTGTCAAAATGAGTTGCCTGTCGTGGAGGAGCTGAATGTAGTAGATGTGATGTCAATTGGTCGCACATTGCACATGATGCATAAAATTGCCCAGAAAGTGACCGAGTGATGCCTAAAGTGCATATTGTCTCCATTCACAGGGAACAGATACTGTTACGAACTGGGATGGCGTCACCAGCAACAGTGAAAAGACACAGCCGGTCTGCTGGGAAGTTCTATAATGTCCAGAAGAGGACAAGGTGAAAGTACAAGGAACACGTTCCGAGTACGATCAAGGGTTCGGCCTCAAAGACAAGTCTAAGAGGTTCTGCAAGAATAGAGACTAAGGCTAAGGAGTGCTTAGACTTAGAGACGATTCAAGATGACTTAGGTTGGAGACCTAAGCGAAGGAGATTCCAGGTAAAACCCAGTAAGATTAAAGTAAAGAATCTACTACAAGTACAACATGTTTAAATAGACCAATATGTGCGCACAGACCAAGAGAGGCGTGGGAAAGTAAGTGCGTATCCAAATAAGGAAGGCAACTATAGTACAGATGCGTTGAGCATATGAGTCAGAGTCATGTGACATGATATACAAGTAAGGAAACAAAGAGAAAATGAATAGGGGCACGTACAACTGTAACATTACCCCCTTTTTACACGTAAAGTCACTGACTTCACTCATCCTGGTTCGCATAGTAAATAGGGTCATCACTATACTCATAGTCTTCATCAGCAAATGATCCACTCCTCATATACACGGCTTCTTCAACACCTGCGCGTCATTTAGAGTCCCTCCTTTTCTCTGCTTGAAGTCGTTCATCGTCAAGCTGTCGTTCCCAAGAACGAAGTGCATTGTAGAATCCATCGTCCTTCCAAGTTAACGTAAAGGGAGGAGTTCCAACTCGTCAAGGACAATAAATGGATAGATGAGTAGGCGACCAGTATCTGCAAACTTTGCACTGGTATTCCGCACAGTTCTTTTGACGATGCCCAAGTAATCTGCAGATGCAACATTTCATGTTTTCATCGGGATTGGAGATAGATTTACGTAATGGTGACGGTGAAATGATGGGTTTAGGACTAGTGGATCTGGTGCGCTTCTTCCCCTTATTCCGTCTCATGCGTTTCAAGGCAAGAGTGTTATTGCGTCTGAGCTGCGCTTGTTGATCAGGGGAAAGAGCATATGCTGATGCTGGGAGATCAGGAGTAGTTCCCCGTTCGGCAACCGCAAGAAGTTTGTTAGAAGAAGAAGGGGAAGTTATGCCGAAGTCTTTTACTAGGACTGGCGAGACAGGGTCCATTGGACCAAATGATGACGGAATGGACATGGGAGGGTGAATGTGAAGATCGCAAAGTCGAGGGCCGAGCGCTATTAATTCAGCAGCAGGAATTCCTAACCTTTCTGCAGCTTCACACTGTTCTTCTGTACAAGGCTCATATAGCCAAGCAGGATGATCATGGGAGACTATACCATGGGACGATGAGGTTGATTGTTCGATGGGAGGTGGGGTTCGTGGAGAGGCGAGTTCAGCTTGCGTTTGTTGCAGATCAGTGATGGCTTCTTTGACTAAGTTTCTGGCCGTTCTGGTTTCAGTGATTGATTGCTGGATAGTTTCGACAACTGCATTGGTGAGCTGTCCAATCTCCTGGACAGCAGTGCATAAGCCAGCAAGGGCATCAACACTAGAATACATGCATGAAGAAGAGGGTGCTGGAATAGAAAGTGGTGTATCTTCCTGTGGAGAGGGAGGTTGAGCAATACCTGCTTGGCGTTCGGCCACGATGTGAATAGCTTCCTCAACATCGCTTTTAAAAGAATTGGGAAGCAGCAACATAGTGTAAGAACGAATGCGTTTTTGAAGATGAAGGAGACGATGGTGGTACATGATTTCTTTGGTATCATTGGCAGTGGCTTTGATAAGGGCTGCTGTGCGAATAATGTTGACAAGGAGTAAGGCGGGGAAGGCGCCTCTTTCAGTGAGGATCCTTTCAATTTCGAGGGCGTGTCCTTTGCATAGAAGGGCGGCTTCAATATAGGAGGTGTTGTCGATTTCAGTGGTAAGGGTTCCATAGTTTTCTGCATCGGAGTCGGAGTCATTGTTGGCAACAGTGACAGGGGTAATGTATGCAGTGGGGAAAGACATTTGAAACAGTGTTTTTAGTTGATCAAGTGCTAGTGCGAGTTGATTGACTGAAGGACAATCAAAGGGCATGCTGCTTTTTATAAGCATTCAAAATTCGAGTGGAGTTCTTCAGGTTCTTTTCTGGAAGCCATTCGTTATCTCCTGATGAATATCCTTTCCAGGAAACAAGATAGCGTCGATGAGTGCCGGTTCCTTTGTGAGAAAGAATTGCTTCTATTTCATATTCTTCTTCTTCTTCGATGATGTCAGGTGGTGGTTCGGGGAAGTTCGGACCATGTACATCTGTTTCGCTATAGGATGATAAGACAGAAGCGTGGAACGTAGGATGAATTTTCCACTGCGTAGGGAGTTTGAGTGTGAACGTGATGGGTGATAAGACATCAATGATCGGGAAAGGTCCATATCGCTTTGGCGCAAGTTTCCTTGATGGGAGTTTGAGTCTAAGATTGGCAGCAGATAGCCAAACATTATCTCTGATTTTCCATGGAATATACTTATCTCCTCGAGATCGTTTGGCCATTGTTTGCATTGCAATGTTATGGCAAGTGATTGCTTCTTCTCTTATCTTTTGTAGGGATCGTACTCGATCTTCTGCTGCGGGGACGGATGAATCTGGGATAAGGTGGGGGATAGCGCGTGGTTCATATCCCATCATCAAATAGAAGGGTGATGCATTCCTTGCATCATGTTTTCGGTGGTTGTGGACAAATTCGGCGATTGGTAGATGTTCTACCCATTCTTCAGGGTTGTTGTGGCAATAGATGCGTAAATATGTTTCAAGTTCCTGATTTAGCCTTTCGGTTTGACCGTCAGTCTGCGGGTGATAAGCTGTAGATGGAGCGATGATGTAGTTGAGAAGTCGGGCAAGCTCCTTAGAGAAGCGAGATAGGAATTGCGGGCCTCGATCCGAGATGACTTTGTCATGGAGTCCAAATCGTTGGTAGACGTGTTTCAAAAATAGTTTAGCAACGCCTTCGGAAGTGATGGTTTTCAAACAAGGGACAATAATTACCCCCTTCGTAAGGCCATGGTCTACCACGACCATGATACTGTCAAAGCCTCCAGATACAGGGAGGTCAGTGATAAGGTCGACAGAGACCTGAGAAAAGGGCCGAGTCACAGAGGAGGGGATTGGGGCAAGTGGAGGTCGAACAGGGTGAGTATCGGCTTTTATTTGCTGACAAAGGGCGCAACCCTCAACGTAGTTCCGAATATAAGAGCCCATAGCGGGCCACCAAGCTTCTCGTTTGACAAGTTCTTCAGTTTTGAACCTGCCGGGATATCCTGCGGTAGGATGATCATGATATCGTTTCAGGATATCGGAACGATGTGCCGGTGGAATATAGGCACAATTTTTAAAGTAGAGGATGTTCTCCTCAATCTTCCAGTCAGAGAGTGCCGATTTCATAGGAGGAAGGCACACGCCATCAAGGGCGTCGGATGCTGTTTTAAAGACAGGGTCGTCGAGGGGGTCAGAAGATGACAATACATCCTTCAGGTCGGTGTCAATAAGACGAATGAATAGAGCGTCAGGGAGGAGGGTCTGGTCCTCGTTATCGTCTTTGCCAGAGTTGTAGTCGGGTCGGCGAGATAGTGCATCAGGTACTGCCAACTTAGTACCTGCAATGTGATGCAGTTCAATGTCGTAAATAGACAAAATCAATTGCCAACGTGCTTGGCGACAGGTAAGCTTCTGTGCACTTCTAAAGTACAGAAGATTCTTGTGGTCGGTGAATACCAGGACAGGGTGTGGGTTTCCTTCAAGATAATGGTGCCATTCGTTCAATGCCCGGATTACGGCAAGGAGTTCCCAGTCAAAGATCTGATAATTGCGTTCTGTGGGGTTCAAAGACTGTGAAAGATATGCACATGGGTGATAAACGCCATTTTCATCAGTCTGCAAGAGAACTCTGCCGGTTGCTACGAGTGAAGCGTCGGTAGCAATAGCAAATTGTCGGGAAGGATCAGGGTTACGGAGTACCAGTTGGGACGTAAAGCGTCGTTTCAGTTCTTCGAAGGTGTCCATGCATTCGGTTGACCAATCAAAGGTCTTATCTTCTTTGTTAAATCAATAAGAGGTCGGGCAATGTCAGAATAGTGGGAAATGAACGTGCGGTAGAAGTCGCAAAAGCCGAGGAATGACTGAACATCTTTTACAGATTTTGGGACTGGCCATTCGGAGATTCCCTTGGTCTTGGCGGCATCCATAGCAACTTGTCCGGGGCGAATTATCATTCCGAGGTATTCCACTTCTTCTGCATCGAAGGTGCATTTCTCCGGTTTTAAGAACAGATGTTCTTTTCATATCTTCATCAAAACCCGTCTCATTCGTTCACGATGTTCTGCCATTGTTGTAGAGAAAACCAGAATATCGTCCATGTAGATAACCATCCATCCTTCGTTGATTTCCTGTTGGAAGGTGCGATTCATGTATGCTTGGAAAGTTGCCGGTGAATTCCAGAGGCCAAAGAACATGATGTTCGGTTCGAAGAGGCCGAATTCCGTAGTAAAAGCAGCTTTCCAGTGATCATCAGGATGGATGCGAATATTGTTATAGCCGGACCGGATATCCATTTTCATAAAGAACTGTGCGTTATGAAGGTGTGCGACAAGGGAGATAGGGAGTGGGAGCAGATAGGCGTTGTTACGAACTGGGGTGGCGTCACCAGCGACAGTGAAAAGACACAGACGGTCTGCTGGGAAGTTCTACAATGTCCAGAAGAGGACAAGGTGAAAGTACAAGGAACGCGTTCCAAGTATGATCAAGGGTTCGGCCTCAAAGACAAGTCTAAGAGGTTCTTTACGAGAATAGAGACTAAAGCTAAGGAGTGCTTAGACTTAGAGACGATTCAAGACGACTTAGGTTGGAGACCTAAGCGAAGGAAGTTCCAGGTAAAACCCAGTAAGATTAAAGTAAAGAATCTACTACAAGTACACTGTGCTTATATACGTATATATATGCGCACAGACCAGGTAACCATGAGAATGTAACTGCGTATCCTAAGAAGGAAGGCATGTGTTGTACAAATGCGTTGAGCATATGAGTCATAGTCATGTGACATGATATACAAGTAAGAGAATAAAGGGAAAATGAATAGGGGCATGTACAACTGTAACAGGCGTTCTTGACCGTCCAATCATTGATGTAGCGATAATCTTGACAGGGACGCAATTCTCCACTCTTCTTTCCCACAAAGAAGAAGCCACTGGCTTGAGGTGACTTCGATTCTGAGATGAATCCTTTCGCAACGTTTTCATCGATAAACGTTTTGACAGCAGCGCATTCTTTTTCCGATAGCGGGTAGACCTTAGACGTGCAAGGGATAAAACCGGGTTTAGTATCGATCTGATAATCAATACCGGGGCGTTCAGGGGGTAGTTTGTTTAATCCATCTTTAGCAAAGACGTCTGTGAAGTTGTGTAAATAGTCTGGGACCAGTTCTTCGAAGGATTTCTTTTTCTTTTCCTTTTCATCTGTGGCGAATTCCTGAGCTTTGTTGCTGTATTTCGGAGGAGGAAGGGGAATCGTGGAGTAGTTGGGGAGTTGTTTGAGTAGGGAAGTTCCATCTTGTGTGAGAGGTGTATCCATGGATACTTCTTCAATGATCCTTATACTGACTCCATCGGTATCATATTCCACAAGGAATTCTCCATCTCCAAGCTCATAAGAGGAAATCTCTCGCACTTCTGGTGCGGTCCAGACATCTTGAATGGTGTTGAATTGGTCATCATCCTCTGTTGGGATCAATGAGGGCACGGGTTCTTCTTCATTGGGGATTTCTTCAATCAAAGCTGAAAGAGTTTTCGGGGGGACATAGAACTTGGATAATTTCGGTACATTGGTATCTCATCCTGGGATCTCCTCTTCTGCTTTTCTTTTTCCATACTTCTGCTCTTCTATTGGCCGTTGCTCAATAGGTTCTTGTCCGACCTGACACTCAGGTTCGGATTCATTCTTGCACTTTTCTGCGCGGGGAATCGGTGATACTGGTCGTGGCAGTTGTATACAGGGAATGGGGTCAGTGGTACGTGGGGTTTGTACTTCCAGTTCAGGATCTTTAGAAATTGAAGGGATTACGAGAGGTCTTGGAAGTCGGGAATATTGCCATTTCTTAGAATGACAATTAAAGGCTGGAGGTAATCCATTCTTCTTTCGATCCGTATCCATATCAATTTCAATTTCATCTGATTTTGTTGTTCAGGGAAGGACGAGTGTTTCAGCAGCCCAATCTATACTTGGGTTCATTGCGCGTAACCACGGAATTCCCAGAAGGATTTGATCCCTTCTTCCTAGTTTGGTGATGTTGAATTTTCCATACATGGTTTGTTCATCGATTTTGACCACTAGGAGGCAGTAGTGTGTGATTGGTCCTCCTTTAATAAGAGTTCCATCTGCCGTAGTAACTCGAAATGGTGTTTTGAGTTTTCGTCGTGTGATTTGATGGAGTTTCACAAATTCCTCGGAAATGAATGTTCCTGCTGCTCCTGAATCAATGACAGCGGTGGTGTCGACGGATTTTAAGCGAGTACACAAGTGAAGGGTGATAGGGACACGAAGTTCTTTTCTTTCACCTACAGCGCGTACAAGTCTTAGTAGTACATTGGGAGAAACATACGTCGAATCTTTGTTTCTCCAAGTCAAAAATCCTCGACAATCCTCCTTACAGTTTCTTCGTCTTCTTCTTCTTCTTCTTTGACTTCGGTTTGTCGGAGCGGGGTCTTCTTCTTTCTGTCAGGACAATTATGAATGCGATGTCCTATCTTCTTGCATCCGAAGCATTGTCCCTTCTTCATGCATTCGGATCTCTCCATATCGGAGATTCAATCTACGACCATTGCGTTGGAATCACGGTTCGGTATGTAACGTGCATTTCCATAGTTCTTCTTTTTCTGTTGTGGAGCATGATGTGTCCTCATAGCTTGAAGGCGATGATGGAAATTGTCAATGGAAATGCATTGCAGCACAACGTCTCAGAATACTTCTGAGACATCTCCTAGTGCGAAAAGCTTTGTAAGGATGCCCCAATTCAGGCCATCTTGGAAGAATTGGATCTTCATTGCATCATCAGTGATATGAGCCTTGGCTGCAAGTGCCTTGAAATCAGCGATGTAGGTGTGAAGATCTCCACTTCCTTGTTTGAGGTCCCTGAGTTTCGTGAGTGCGGTCCCTTTGGTATCCACTGGGTCGAAGGCTTCTTTGAAGCTTTTCATAAAATCTACCATTGTTCCATAACCAACTTTTTGTCCAGAGGTGTCGGTTGATTGAGCATGGTCAAGGAATTGCTCTTTCCAGGATTTGGCATTCCTTTCGGTCATAAAGGATGTTATGAAAATGATCTTCTGCTTGTCGGTAGTGTAAAGCTTTTCGTTGATATCGAAGTGAAGATTACATGACTGGATAAATTCGCGAGAATTGTCACGATCTCCATCAAAAGCGGTTGGCTGGCCAATCTTGTATTCAAATTCTTTGGTCGCCATATTTGGTGATTCATCTGGTGAGTTATACTTTCTCAATGCCTACACGCGCTGTCTTGCTGTCCATTAGGGCTTGTCTTCTGTCAGAGGGCTTCTCTTGACAATCGGTTTTAGCGTATGCGTACGCTAATCTGCTTATCTAAGCAGTCAGGTTTTGGGGTCGACAACTGGATAGTCGACGATCAAAGAATGACTTTAATCTTTTGTTATGAACTGGGATGGCGTCACCAGCGACAGTGAAAAGACACAGCTGGTCTGCTGGGAAGTTCTATAATGTCCAGAAGAGGACAAGGTGAAAGTACAAGGAACACGTTCCGAGTACGATCAAGGGTTCAGCCTCAAAGACAAGTCTAAGAGGTTCTGCAAGAATAGAGACTAAGGCTAAGGAGTGCTTAGACTTAGAGACGATTCAAGACGACTTAGGTTGGAGACCTAAGCGAAGGAGATTCCAGGTAAAACCCAGTAAGATTAAAGTAAAGAATCTACTACAAGTACAACATGCTTAAATAGACCAATATGTGCGCACGGACCAAGAGAGGCGTGGGAAAGTAAGTGCGTATCCAAATAAGGAAGGCAACTATAGTACAGATACGTTGAGCATATGAGTCAGAGTCATGTGACATGATATACAAGTAAGGAAACAAAGAGAAAATGAATAGGGGCACGTACAACTGTAACAGATACACCTCATTCATGAATGCATTATGAATCTCACATAGTGTGATTACTGGGTCTGCAGTGTGCTCTATGCTGTCCTGTTACGACCATGCAAAACCGGGGGCTACTAAGAAGTCCTGGCTTTACATGGGGTTGTACTAGAGGGTTGGAAAGTCAAAGGGGCTTGGCCTCAGCTCATATGCTGTGCCCCTTACCTGAGTCAGTGCCCTTAATTTCAGATGAAGTCCATTGGAGAGTTCTTGGTGAAGTCCAGATGAAGTTCGGACAAACTCTAAGGTAGGATAGCTTGATAGAGCTCCAAAGGACTTCCAGATGAGCGCCAGAACCCGCTGGAACTATTTCTGGAGGATAGGGAGTAATGGTAAGACTACTGGAACAAGTCCAAAGTAGAATGGGTGGAGGATGGACTACCAGACAAAGTCCAGGGTAGGACAGGAGCAGAGCTCCAGATGGAAAGATGACCCGCAGATGTCAGAGGATAGGATAGGATAGATCCGGAGGTCCAGAGATTGGAAGAGCAGAAGAGTGGAAGAGTGTTAAGATCATACTCAATAAAGGGTTAATCCAGAAGGGCTTGGCCTCAGCTCATGTGCTGTGCTCCTTTGCTGAGTATGGTGCCCTTAATTTCTATAGGGTCACATATGTCCAGATATGGGGATGCAAAGTCCAGTGGACTTCTAGACATAAGAGTGGAGAAGACTAAAGACTACCCGAAGGTAGAGCTGGAGGTATGACTGAGGACGGAGGTCCAAGGTCTGGAGATGGACAAGAGAATAAGCTCAAGTCTGGATGAGGTTCAGAGGCAGACTAAGTCCAGAAGAATGAGGAGAAACTAAGCTGATATTCAAACTGAAGTACTATGGAGATTTACAGGTGGTTTATATACTATATGTCATATACCATACTTCTGATCCCAGATCCACCCATATCCGATCAGATCCGATTGATTCTATTTCTGTCCGGTCCACAGATCCTGTCCAGATCGCTCATCCGAATGTGCTCGCTTCTCGCACTCTATCTCCCTTGTTTATAACTGCGCCTATCTCCTTTCATCACTCATCCTGTTTCCGGTACTCTGGCTGTGTATAATTCCTTCCTGTGTCACTGAACCGTTACCTGTGTTTCATTTCCGATTCATGCTTACTGATCCGCTGCACATTAACTAATAGACTTCCATTACACTTCATACATAGCCCTTGGTCCTGGACTCGTTGATTATCCGTCTTAGATACTTACCATATATAAACCACTTGTAGATCTCTGTAGAACCTTAGTTCGAATATCATCTTAGATTCTGCTCATTCCACTTCCTTCGGACTTGAGTCACTTTCCACTCAAAGTCATCTTCCGAGACTTGGGATTGATTCCTATAGTCTATATCTCCGACTCTATCTTTGGATAGTCTACCTCTGTCAGTTTCTAGTTAGGAATCCGTTCCAAAGCTAGCCTTGGTCCTCTTACCATCCCTGCGCTCCGGATAACCTTCGGACGTACCATATCCGATACCTTCGGACGTCCGGATCTGCTATGCAACTCCTTCCGGATCTTCGGATATATATCTCCTCTCTGAAATAAGGGGCATTATTCGGACAAGGGGCACAGGGCACGAACTGATACCAAAGCCCTTCAGATCTTTCACCCCTTGAGTACAGTCTTAACACTATAGGTAGTTATGGAAAGATCAGTCAGTGCAGTACAAGGCTATGTACAAACCATATGCAAAGTCTAACAGATCAGTAAGCAGACAGAATACAGAGATAGCCAGAGGGCTAGACTTGTGAATGTACAAACAGAGTGATTATGAATGGAGGGAGATAGAGAGGAGCATAGGTCTGGATATCCAGATATTGAAGGGAGGAAGCGCAGGATATGCAGGTCTGGACATCCGGACTTCTGAGAAGTTGGATTGGAGATCATGTCTGGATATGGTATATGACAGTATCCCCTTCTTAAGGCCAAGCCCTCGAGGCCTGAGACCTGGAGATCTGGTCTGGACTAAAATGAATGTGTGATGATGGAGGAATAGGGCGGAGACTGAAAATTCGCATATAAGAGAACTGGCCTACTGATGGTGCAGTTAATTTCCCCTTTGATAGGAGACTCGGAGGAATTTACAGGCGAAGGCCCTTGAAAAGGCCCAGATCCATGTGGTGACTCTGGCAGCATGCCAAGCCAGTTTATCTGGCGGTGGAGAGAAGTCTTGTGCCAGATGTATCAAAAGGGGCAAGGCCTGTACTTGGAACAATGCATTGAATACTTCCAGCAAAAAGGTGAGTTCCGGATTTCATTCGTCTAGTTTTTCCTGCTGATATCCAACAGATCCGGACTTGTGACATCTGCCATCTTGCCAAGGAGAAGTGTGGGGGAGGAAATCTGCCAGCTAGGCCAGATTCCAGCAAGGGGAAGAAGAGGGCGTGTGAGGGGACCTTTTCCCCCAAGGGCAAGGGCAAAAAGAGGCAGCATAGTCCAAAGGAATTGGAGTCCAAAGTGGAGGTGGTTTCCAGCCCCCGGACCATCATTGGAGAGGAGACCTGTGCTGAGTATGATGATCAGGCTTGGGTTGCGGCAGCCAACAACATTGTGGCAGAGTTGTCCAGGACTAATGCCATTCTGGAGAGGGGAATTCAGGCTGCTGAGGGGAGCCAGATTGCCATGGACAGGGTGAGTGCTGGCTTTGAAAGGTTCCTCCAGGAGCAGAGGGAGTTCCAGACCCTTTTCCTGGAAGGCCTGAGGAATGTTTTCCGGCCAGAGGTTGAGAAAACTCTGGACTCCATGGAAGGGACTAAGGGAGAGGAGGAGGTGCAGGAAGAGGCGCAGGAAGGAGGTGGAGAAGGAGGTTGGACCCTCTGGCAGAAATATGGAGATGGAGGAGTAGATGTCCGGATGCCTTCCTCTAGATAAATGTACATATATGTCAACCTCTTGTTTTCAATTTGATGTGTGTGGTCCTGGCTTGTCTGGATATGCCCATTTCCCAACTCTGTGGCAAGTAGCCAGGATGTTCATAGGGTTTATGCTGAAGAGTTTTGGTGAGGGCACATGTTGTACAGGATTTGACATAGTCTTTGACATAAGTGTGTATACCCGGCCAAGTATATTCCCAGCAGATGAGTTCTGACATCTGGTTCTGGCCAAAGTGTCCAGATAGGGGGTGATCATGAGTATTCTGGAGCACCCAGAGGTGCAGGTCATTGATTTCAAGAACATAGATATGGTTGTCACAGTGGAGGAAACCATTATTGTCTGTGGACCATCTAGTGTTTGGAGGTCCAGACATATGTTCAATGACAATAGGATCATTAGGAAGGGCGGACAAGATGTCCTTATGAAGCTGCTTGGAGAACCAGAGTTGCTAGAGTTGAGGCTCAAAGGGATGAAGTGAGCTGTTTGGAGGTGAATACCGGCCAGAGGTTATGAGGGTTTACTTGAGCGTAGTCCTTATCCCCTTCTTTAGGATAGACGTCCCAGCATCTAGTAAGGGAGTCCGGTTTGCCGCCAAGTTTCCCAGGCCGGAAGCGGATTATGAGATTAAATTGGTGGAGGAATTCCAACCAGCGGGCTTGTCGGTGGGTAAGGAGTTTGGTGGTAGCAAAGTACTCAAGGTTTTTGTGGTCTGTGACAACATCTACAGGCTCAGCTGAGTCTTCAAGATAGTGCCGCCAAGTCCAGAAGGCTTCGTAGAGAGCCAAGAGTTCCTTGTCATGGATGTTGTTACGAACTGGGGTGGCGTCACCAGCGACAGTGAAAAGACACAGATGGTCTGCTGGGAGTTCTTGCAATGTTCAAAAGAGAACAAGGTGAAAGTACAAGGAACGCGTTCTTTGTACGATCAAGGGTTCAGCCTCAATGACAAGTCAAAGAGGTATCCGCGAGAATAGAGACTAAGACTAAGGAGTGCTTAGACTTAGAGACGATTCAAGACGACTTAGGTTGGAGACCTAAGCGAAGGAGATTCCAGGTAAAACCCAGTAAGATTAAAGTAGAGAAACTACTACAAGTACACTGTGCTTAAATAGGCCAATATGTGCGCACAGACCAAGTAAGCGTGAGAATGTAACTGCGTATCCTAAGAAGGAAGGCATGTATCGTACAAATGCGTTGAGCATATGAGTCAGAGTCTCGTGATATAATATACGAGTAAAAGAGTAAAGGGAAAATGAATAGGGGCACGTACGATTGTAACAGATGTCATAATTCAGCTCCAGTGGTTGGAGGGTGCGCATAGAAAGCCACCGAGCGAAGTTCATTGTCCAGACATACAATGAAAAGTATGCTGGCTATTGTGTAGTTAGAGGCATCAGTCTCAACGACTATAGAAACATCCAGCATCTAGTGCGTCAGCACCAGAGCCATAGTAAAGGCTTTTTTTAATGATTCGAATGATTTCTGGCATTCATTGATAAATAACCAGGGAGTACCTTTGCAGGTGAGGTGTCATATACCATACATCTGATCTTAGATCTGATCAGATCCTGCTTCCGTCTGGTCCACAGATCCTGTCCGGATCACCCATCCAAAAGTTCCTACTTCTCGCACTCTAACTCCCTTGTGGACATCTGTGTCTACCCCTTTTGGCAATTCTCCTGTCTCCGGTATTCTGGCTATGTATATTTCCCTTCTGCTTATTGATCTGTTACCTATGTCTCATTTCCGACTTGTGATTATTGATCCACTGTGCATTGACTAATAGACTTCTGTTACACATCGTACATAGCCCTCAGTCCCTGACTCATTGATTATCCGTGCTAGTTACTTACAGTATATAAACCACTTGTAAATCTCTGTAGAACCTTAGTTCGAATATCATCTTAGATTCTGCTCATTCTGCTCCTGCGGACTTGAGTTACTTCCAGCTCTAGTCATCTTCC
>JABCPU010000289.1:7500-12500 GCA_016800925.1 Suillus spraguei
GTTGTGCCCGGAGCGCAGTAGGCGTGCGGATTGGTGTCCACTATATCGCGTTTTGGAGCATTTTTGAACTCTGCAGAATTTTGCCTCTCGAAATCCTTGATTTTTGCGGCCACATTAGGAAAATCCTAATGAAAGCGCTAAAAAGCGTCCACCATATCAAACACTACATATTGTTTACACAAACATGCCAAATGTCCACTATATCATTTCACTACACTTTGTCTACACAAACATGCCAAAATTGCGTCCATAAGCTAATGTCCACTACATCAATCACTACACTTTGTTTACACAAATGTCCACTATATCAATCACAACACTTTGTTTACACAAACATGCCAAAATTGCGTCCATAAGCAAATGTCCACTATATCAATCACTACACTTTGTTTACACAAATGTCCACTATATCAATCACAACACTTTGTTTACACAAACATGCCAAAATTGCGTCCATAAGCAAATGTCCACTATATCAATCACTACACTTTGTTTACACAAATGTCCACTATATCAATCACAACACTTTGTTTACACAAACATGCCAAAATTGCGTCCATAAGCAAATGTCCACTATATCAATCACTACACTTTGTTTACACAAATGTCCACTATATCAATCACAACACTTTGTTTACACAAACATGCCAAAATTGCGTCCATAAGCAAATGTCCACTATATCAATCACTACACTTTGTCTACACAAACATGCCAAAGGTCCACTATATCATTTCACTACACTTGATTACACAAGCATGCCAAAATTGCGTCCATAAGCAAATGTCCACTATATCAATCACTACACTTTGTTTACACAAGCATGCCAAATGTCCACTATATCAAAACACTACACTTTGTTTATGCAAACATGCCAAAATTGCGTCCATAAGCAAATGTCCACCATATCAATCACTACACTGTGTCTACACAAACATGCCAAATGTCCACTATATCATTTCACTACACTCGATTACACAAACATGCCAAAATTGCGTCCATAAGCAAATGTCCACTATATCAATCACTACACTTTGTTTACACAAACATGCCAAAATTGCGTCCATAAGCAAATGTCCACTATATCAATCACTACACTTTGTCTACACAAACATGCCAGATGTCCACTATATCATTTCACTACACTTGATTACACAAACATGCCAAAATTGCGTCCATAAGCAAATGTCCACTATATCAATCACTACACTTTGTCTACACAAACATGCCAGATGTCCACTATATCATTTCACTACACTTGATTACACAAACATGCCAAAATTGCGTCCATAAGCAAATGTCCACTATATCAATCACAACACTTTGTTTACACAAACATGCCAAAATTGCGTCCATAAGCAAATGTCCACTATATCAATCACTGCACTTTTATTACACAAACATGTCAAAATTGCGTCCACAAGCAAATGTCCACTATATCAATCACTACACTTTGTTTACACAAACATGCCAAAATTGCGTCCATAAGCAGATGTCCACTATATCAATCACTACACTTTGTTTACACAAACATGCCAAAATTGCGTCCATAAGCAGATGTCCACTATATCAATCACTACACTTTGTTTACACAAACATGCCAAAATTGCGTCCATAAGCAGATGTCCACTATATCAATCACTACACTTTGTTTACACAAACATGCCAAAATTGCGTCCATGTGCAGATGGATGTCCACTATATCATTTCACTGCACTTTGTTTACACAAATGTCCACTATATCAATCACTACACTTTGTTTACACAAACATGCCAAAATTGCGTCCATAAGCAGATGTCCACCATATCAAAGCCCTACACTTTGCTCATACATGTCCACCATATCACACTCTTCCTATCAAACATGTCAAAATTGCGTCCACACACAATTGTCCACTATATCAAATGACTGCACCTTTGTTATCCAAATTCCAAAAATGCGTCCACTATATCAAGACTGTGTACTTTTCCTATACTGCTGTCCACATGACTACACTTTGACTATACAGATGTGTCAAAATTGCGTGCATCACTGGTCAAGTGTATGCTATATCAAAACACTACACTTTTGTTATCCAAACATCTCAAAATTGCGTGCATCACTGGTCAAGTGTAGATGGCTACACTTTTATGAGCCAAACATGTCAAAATTGCGTCCATAAGCAAATGTCCACTATATCATTTCACTACACTTTGTTTATGCAAACAGGTCAAAATTGCGTCCATAAGCAGATGTCCACTATATCATTTCACTACACTGTGTTTATGCAAACAGGTCAAAATTGCGTCCATAAGCAGATGTCCACTATATCATTTCACTACACTTTGTTTATGCAAACAGGTCAAAATTGCGTCCATAAGCAGATGTCCACTATATCATTTCACTACACTTTGTTTATGCAAACAGGTCAAAATTGCGTCCATAAGCAGATGTCCACTATATCATTTCACTACACTTTGTTTACACAAACATGCCAAATGTCCACCATATCAATCACTACACTTTTATTACACAAACATGTCAAAATTGCGTCCATAAGCAAATGTCCACCATATCATTTCACTACACTTTGTTTACACAATGTCCACTATATCAAAACACTACACTTTGTTGCATGCAAACATGTCAAAATTGCGTCCATAGACAAGTGTCCACCATATCAATCACTGCACATTTCCTATACAAACAAGCCAAAATTGCGTCCACCAAACAGAGCACTGCACTTTCACTATACAAATCAATGTCCACCAATTCAACACAACACTTTTCTTATTCAAATAAGCCAAAAATGCGACCACTGCACAAAGCACCACCATGCCTCCCTAGTCAACTGATCACTTCAATTGAATGAGTCATATTGAGGTCATTTCATAGAAAACATGAATACAAACTGAGCTATTGACCATAGACCTGCCCTAAACCACTACATCAGAAGTCAAGCAAAAGCCTGATATATCATTAGGGTTATGCCTGACCTGCCCTAAACCACTACGTCGGAAGTCAAGCAAAAGTCTTATCCATCATTAGGGTTGCGCCTGACCTGCCCTAAACCACTACACCGGAAGTCAAGCAAAAGTCTTATCCATCATTAGGGTTGCGCCTGACCTGCCCTAAACCACTACGCCGGAAGTCAAGCAAAAGTCTAATCCATCATTAGGGTTGCGCCTGACCTGCCCTAAACCACTACGTCGGAAGTCAAGCAACCAGCCTCCAACAAGGGTTGGAGTTCGCTTATGCTGCATAGCAATCGAGTCGCTCGCTTCAATTTTTTTTATTTTTTTCTTCTTCTTTTTCGTTCTTCATCTTTGCTCCATTTTTACTTTTCTTTTTCATCCTTTGCCCTTCCCCCTTCTCCTCCCGCCTTTGAAGCGCTTCCCTCCACTCCCCTTCGAGATCCTCCAAAAGGAGGACCCCAAAGAGGAGCGTAGGTTCCTCCCTCGAAAGGGAAGACGCGCCCCTCTGGCGTGCGCCCTTACCGCAAGGCCAAGAGATGGCAGGCCTTGCGGTCTACAGCCGTACCAATAGGCTGGTTTCATGGATGAGGTCCGACGCATAGACCTCATCCGAAATCCTCCAAAATGCGCCCATTAGCTTGGTTGCATAGTATATCATGCCAACGAAAGCGTAGCGTCGCATACAAAAACCCTCGAAAACGCGCCCATTAGCATCAGGATCGCATAAGAAAGCCTTCAAAAACGCGCCCATCAGCTCGGTTGCATAGTATATCATGCCAACCAAAGCGTAGCGTCGCATAGAAAGCCTTCAAAAACGCGCCCATCAGCTCGGTTGCATAGTATATCATGCCAACCAAAGCGTAGCGTCGCATACGAAAACCCTCAAAAATGCGCCCATTAGCTTCGTCCATGCCTTCGACCCTTTTGTTTGTTGTGCCCACTCCCATATAGTAGGAAAGCTGTGTTGTTTGTCCGTGTTGTGCCTGGAGCGCAGTAGGCGTGCGGATTGGTGTCCACTATATCGCGTTTTGGAGCATTTTTGAACTCTGCAGAATTTTGCCTCTTGAAATCCTTGATTTTTGCGGTCACATTAGGAAAATCCTAATCAAAATGCCAAAAATGCGTCCACTACATCAAACACAACAATTTTACCATGCAAACAAGCAAAAATTGCGTCCAACACTACACTTTCCTTATCCAAACAAGCCAAATTGCGTCCAACACTACACTTTTCTTATCCAAACAAGCTAAAATTGCAAAACACTCCACTTTTCCATAGAAATTTTGTCCCACTGATGAAGGACTCTGCACAAGCATGTCAATTGGCTCCATGAACCATAAAGTCTAGGGGTCCAAGGTTGTTGTCTATGAAATGAGTGAGAAAGATAAGGAAATACTGAAATACAGCGAAAATCGCTGTAGCTCAGGATTAAGCGGTGGGGGGAGGGCCATATCGTCGCCAGACATGCTGGCCTTGTCCAGAAACAATAAAGTCTACGGGTGAAAGGCAGTTGACTATGGATTGAGCGAGAGTGACAAGGAAAGACACGAAAATGCGACATTTCCTAATGAATCCTAACAAAAATGCGTCTATTTCCTTATAAAGCCCACACAAACACTACACTTTCCTAATGCAGACAAGCCAAAATTGCGTCCATAAGCAAATGTCCACTATATCAATCACTACACTTTTATTGGACAAACATGTCAAAATTGCGTCCATAAGCAAATGTCCACTATATCAATCACTACACTTTTATTGGACAAACATGTCAAAATTGCGTCCATAAGCAAATGTCCACTATATCAATCACTACACTTTTCTTATGCAAACATGTCAAAATTGCGTCCATAAGCAAATGTCCACTATATCAATCACTACACTTTTATTGGACAAACATGTCAAAATTGCGTCCATAAGCAAATGTCCACTATATCAATCACTACACTTTTCTTATGCAAACATGTCAAAATTGCGTCCATAAGCAAATGTCCACTATATCAATCACTACACTTTTATTGCACAAACATGTCAAAATTGCGTCCA
>JABCPU010000289.1:22500-27500 GCA_016800925.1 Suillus spraguei
AAATGTCCACCATATCAATCACTACACTGTGTCTACACAAACATGCCAAATGTCCACTATATCATTTCACTACACTCGATTACACAAACATGCCAAAATTGCGTCCATAAGCAAATGTCCACTATATCAATCACTACACTTTGTTTACACAAACATGCCAAAATTGCGTCCATAAGCAAATGTCCACTATATCAATCACTACACTTTGTCTACACAAACATGCCAGATGTCCACTATATCATTTCACTACACTTGATTACACAAACATGCCAAAATTGCGTCCATAAGCAAATGTCCACTATATCAATCACTACACTTTGTCTACACAAACATGCCAGATGTCCACTATATCATTTCACTACACTTGATTACACAAACATGCCAAAATTGCGTCCATAAGCAAATGTCCACTATATCAATCACAACACTTTGTTTACACAAACATGCCAAAATTGCGTCCATAAGCAAATGTCCACTATATCAATCACTGCACTTTTATTACACAAACATGTCAAAATTGCGTCCACAAGCAAATGTCCACTATATCAATCACTACACTTTGTTTACACAAACATGCCAAAATTGCGTCCATAAGCAGATGTCCACTATATCAATCACTACACTTTGTTTACACAAACATGCCAAAATTGCGTCCATAAGCAGATGTCCACTATATCAATCACTACACTTTGTTTACACAAACATGCCAAAATTGCGTCCATAAGCAGATGTCCACTATATCAATCACTACACTTTGTTTACACAAACATGCCAAAATTGCGTCCATGTGCAGATGGATGTCCACTATATCATTTCACTGCACTTTGTTTACACAAATGTCCACTATATCAATCACTACACTTTGTTTACACAAACATGCCAAAATTGCGTCCATAAGCAGATGTCCACCATATCAAAGCCCTACACTTTGCTCATACATGTCCACCATATCACACTCTTCCTATCAAACATGTCAAAATTGCGTCCACACACAATTGTCCACTATATCAAATGACTGCACCTTTGTTATCCAAATTCCAAAAATGCGTCCACTATATCAAGACTGTGTACTTTTCCTATACTGCTGTCCACATGACTACACTTTGACTATACAGATGTGTCAAAATTGCGTGCATCACTGGTCAAGTGTATGCTATATCAAAACACTACACTTTTGTTATCCAAACATCTCAAAATTGCGTGCATCACTGGTCAAGTGTAGATGGCTACACTTTTATGAGCCAAACATGTCAAAATTGCGTCCATAAGCAAATGTCCACTATATCATTTCACTACACTTTGTTTATGCAAACAGGTCAAAATTGCGTCCATAAGCAGATGTCCACTATATCATTTCACTACACTGTGTTTATGCAAACAGGTCAAAATTGCGTCCATAAGCAGATGTCCACTATATCATTTCACTACACTTTGTTTATGCAAACAGGTCAAAATTGCGTCCATAAGCAGATGTCCACTATATCATTTCACTACACTTTGTTTATGCAAACAGGTCAAAATTGCGTCCATAAGCAGATGTCCACTATATCATTTCACTACACTTTGTTTACACAAACATGCCAAATGTCCACCATATCAATCACTACACTTTTATTACACAAACATGTCAAAATTGCGTCCATAAGCAAATGTCCACCATATCATTTCACTACACTTTGTTTACACAATGTCCACTATATCAAAACACTACACTTTGTTGCATGCAAACATGTCAAAATTGCGTCCATAGACAAGTGTCCACCATATCAATCACTGCACATTTCCTATACAAACAAGCCAAAATTGCGTCCACCAAACAGAGCACTGCACTTTCACTATACAAATCAATGTCCACCAATTCAACACAACACTTTTCTTATTCAAATAAGCCAAAAATGCGACCACTGCACAAAGCACCACCATGCCTCCCTAGTCAACTGATCACTTCAATTGAATGAGTCATATTGAGGTCATTTCATAGAAAACATGAATACAAACTGAGCTATTGACCATAGACCTGCCCTAAACCACTACATCAGAAGTCAAGCAAAAGCCTGATATATCATTAGGGTTATGCCTGACCTGCCCTAAACCACTACGTCGGAAGTCAAGCAAAAGTCTTATCCATCATTAGGGTTGCGCCTGACCTGCCCTAAACCACTACACCGGAAGTCAAGCAAAAGTCTTATCCATCATTAGGGTTGCGCCTGACCTGCCCTAAACCACTACGCCGGAAGTCAAGCAAAAGTCTAATCCATCATTAGGGTTGCGCCTGACCTGCCCTAAACCACTACGTCGGAAGTCAAGCAACCAGCCTCCAACAAGGGTTGGAGTTCGCTTATGCTGCATAGCAATCGAGTCGCTCGCTTCAATTTTTTTTATTTTTTTCTTCTTCTTTTTCGTTCTTCATCTTTGCTCCATTTTTACTTTTCTTTTTCATCCTTTGCCCTTCCCCCTTCTCCTCCCGCCTTTGAAGCGCTTCCCTCCACTCCCCTTCGAGATCCTCCAAAAGGAGGACCCCAAAGAGGAGCGTAGGTTCCTCCCTCGAAAGGGAAGACGCGCCCCTCTGGCGTGCGCCCTTACCGCAAGGCCAAGAGATGGCAGGCCTTGCGGTCTACAGCCGTACCAATAGGCTGGTTTCATGGATGAGGTCCGACGCATAGACCTCATCCGAAATCCTCCAAAATGCGCCCATTAGCTTGGTTGCATAGTATATCATGCCAACGAAAGCGTAGCGTCGCATACAAAAACCCTCGAAAACGCGCCCATTAGCATCAGGATCGCATAAGAAAGCCTTCAAAAACGCGCCCATCAGCTCGGTTGCATAGTATATCATGCCAACCAAAGCGTAGCGTCGCATAGAAAGCCTTCAAAAACGCGCCCATCAGCTCGGTTGCATAGTATATCATGCCAACCAAAGCGTAGCGTCGCATACGAAAACCCTCAAAAATGCGCCCATTAGCTTCGTCCATGCCTTCGACCCTTTTGTTTGTTGTGCCCACTCCCATATAGTAGGAAAGCTGTGTTGTTTGTCCGTGTTGTGCCTGGAGCGCAGTAGGCGTGCGGATTGGTGTCCACTATATCGCGTTTTGGAGCATTTTTGAACTCTGCAGAATTTTGCCTCTTGAAATCCTTGATTTTTGCGGTCACATTAGGAAAATCCTAATCAAAATGCCAAAAATGCGTCCACTACATCAAACACAACAATTTTACCATGCAAACAAGCAAAAATTGCGTCCAACACTACACTTTCCTTATCCAAACAAGCCAAATTGCGTCCAACACTACACTTTTCTTATCCAAACAAGCTAAAATTGCAAAACACTCCACTTTTCCATAGAAATTTTGTCCCACTGATGAAGGACTCTGCACAAGCATGTCAATTGGCTCCATGAACCATAAAGTCTAGGGGTCCAAGGTTGTTGTCTATGAAATGAGTGAGAAAGATAAGGAAATACTGAAATACAGCGAAAATCGCTGTAGCTCAGGATTAAGCGGTGGGGGGAGGGCCATATCGTCGCCAGACATGCTGGCCTTGTCCAGAAACAATAAAGTCTACGGGTGAAAGGCAGTTGACTATGGATTGAGCGAGAGTGACAAGGAAAGACACGAAAATGCGACATTTCCTAATGAATCCTAACAAAAATGCGTCTATTTCCTTATAAAGCCCACACAAACACTACACTTTCCTAATGCAGACAAGCCAAAATTGCGTCCATAAGCAAATGTCCACTATATCAATCACTACACTTTTATTGGACAAACATGTCAAAATTGCGTCCATAAGCAAATGTCCACTATATCAATCACTACACTTTTATTGGACAAACATGTCAAAATTGCGTCCATAAGCAAATGTCCACTATATCAATCACTACACTTTTCTTATGCAAACATGTCAAAATTGCGTCCATAAGCAAATGTCCACTATATCAATCACTACACTTTTATTGGACAAACATGTCAAAATTGCGTCCATAAGCAAATGTCCACTATATCAATCACTACACTTTTCTTATGCAAACATGTCAAAATTGCGTCCATAAGCAAATGTCCACTATATCAATCACTACACTTTTATTGCACAAACATGTCAAAATTGCGTCCATGTCCACTTTCTTATGCAAACATGTCAAAATTGCGTCCATAAGCAAATGTCCACTATATCAAAGCACTACACTTTTATTGCACAAACATGTCAAAATTGCGTCCATAAGCAAATGTCCACTATATCAAAGCACTACACTTTTATTGCACAAACATGTCAAAATTGCGTCCATAAGCAAGTGTCCACTATATCAATCACTACACAATTCCTATGCAGATGTCCACCACATCAGCACAATAATTTTCTTATCTTTTGAGCCACTTTTCTAATGAAAGTCTACCCAAAATCGCAAAAACTGCGTCCTTCTTGTCTTCCCAGAGCAAATTTCCTAATGAAAGTCTATACAAAATCGCAAAAATTGCGTTTTTCTTATCACTCTGAAGTGCCCATATGGTCCCTTTGGATTGATGTATGTTATCCACGGCCATAGGACTTTGAAAGTACCGCATCCCGTCTGATCTGCGCAGTCAACCAAAGTGCCGCCTAGTTAGTACCATGGTGGGGGACCACACGGGAATCCTAGGTGCTGTGGTTTTTTTCTACCCACTTTTCTGATGACTTCCTTATCAACTTCGCATTTTTCGACATTTTTCTAATAGACTCTTTTTGCTTGACTTTTCCTTGTCCACTTCGCATTTTTCGACTTTTTCCCAATAGACCTTTTTGCTTGACTTTTCCTTGTCAACTTCGCATTTTTCGACTTTTTTCCCAATAGACTTTTTTTGCTTGACTTTTCCTTGTCAAGTTCGCATTTTTCGACTTTTCCTTATCACAACTTCGCATTTTTCCTAGTCTTTTCTGAAGTCCTTTTCAGAGCCTGCCCTAAACCAATATGATCGGACCACCCTTTTGACTAGTCATTTCCTTATTGAACTTCGCATTTTTTGCCTTC
>JABCPU010000289.1:35000-40000 GCA_016800925.1 Suillus spraguei
CTTGGCCATCAGCAATCAATCCACATCCTTCGCGCATCGCAAATGCAATCCTCAAAGGAAAGCATTCGACTTCATCGACTACGAGTCTCGAAGACTCGCAAACGTCGGGCCATACGCCGTCCCAAGTCGGTTCATCCTGCAACGCAGGCGCATCGACGACTCGGTCCAAGCAAAGCCAGTCAGAAAATCGGCATACTAGACCGACGAGCCAACCATAAGGATAGCTGCATCGACGTTCGACCAAAAACGCAGCACGAAAAGTTAACGAAAACCTCAAAAATGCCGCCCATAACCCTGTTCATAGCAACTCGCTTCAGGATCGCACAGGAACGCCCGGATCGCATGAAGAAAGCCTTCGAAAACGCGCCCATTAGCTTCGTTGCATAGTATATCATGCCAACGAAAGCTTAGCGTCGCATACGAAAACCATCAAAAACGCGCCCATCAGCTTTGTCTATGCGTTCGACCCTTTTTGCTCGTCTAGGAAAGCTCGTCAACAACTCACTCGAGGATCGCACAGGAATGCCCGGCATCGCATAATAAAGCCTTCAAAAACGCGCCCATCAGCTCGGTTGCATAGTATATCATGCCAACCAAAGCGTAGCGTCGCATACGAAAACCCTCAAAAATGCGCCCATTAGCTTCGTCCATGCCTTCGACCCTTTTGTTTGTTGTGCTCACTCCCATATAGTAGGAAAGCTGTGTTGTTTGTCCGTGTTGTGCCCGGAGCGCAGTAGGCGTGCGGATTGGTGTCCACTATATCGCGTTTTGGAGCATTTTTGAACTCTGCAGAATTTTGCCTCTCGAAATCCTTGATTTTTGCGGCCACATTAGGAAAATCCTAATGAAAGCGCTAAAAAGCGTCCACCATATCAAACACTACATATTGTTTACACAAACATGCCAAATGTCCACTATATCATTTCACTACACTTTGTCTACACAAACATGCCAAAATTGCGTCCATAAGCTAATGTCCACTACATCAATCACTACACTTTGTTTACACAAATGTCCACTATATCAATCACAACACTTTGTTTACACAAACATGCCAAAATTGCGTCCATAAGCAAATGTCCACTATATCAATCACTACACTTTGTTTACACAAATGTCCACTATATCAATCACAACACTTTGTTTACACAAACATGCCAAAATTGCGTCCATAAGCAAATGTCCACTATATCAATCACTACACTTTGTTTACACAAATGTCCACTATATCAATCACAACACTTTGTTTACACAAACATGCCAAAATTGCGTCCATAAGCAAATGTCCACTATATCAATCACTACACTTTGTTTACACAAATGTCCACTATATCAATCACAACACTTTGTTTACACAAACATGCCAAAATTGCGTCCATAAGCAAATGTCCACTATATCAATCACTACACTTTGTCTACACAAACATGCCAAAGGTCCACTATATCATTTCACTACACTTGATTACACAAGCATGCCAAAATTGCGTCCATAAGCAAATGTCCACTATATCAATCACTACACTTTGTTTACACAAGCATGCCAAATGTCCACTATATCAAAACACTACACTTTGTTTATGCAAACATGCCAAAATTGCGTCCATAAGCAAATGTCCACCATATCAATCACTACACTGTGTCTACACAAACATGCCAAATGTCCACTATATCATTTCACTACACTCGATTACACAAACATGCCAAAATTGCGTCCATAAGCAAATGTCCACTATATCAATCACTACACTTTGTTTACACAAACATGCCAAAATTGCGTCCATAAGCAAATGTCCACTATATCAATCACTACACTTTGTCTACACAAACATGCCAGATGTCCACTATATCATTTCACTACACTTGATTACACAAACATGCCAAAATTGCGTCCATAAGCAAATGTCCACTATATCAATCACTACACTTTGTCTACACAAACATGCCAGATGTCCACTATATCATTTCACTACACTTGATTACACAAACATGCCAAAATTGCGTCCATAAGCAAATGTCCACTATATCAATCACAACACTTTGTTTACACAAACATGCCAAAATTGCGTCCATAAGCAAATGTCCACTATATCAATCACTGCACTTTTATTACACAAACATGTCAAAATTGCGTCCACAAGCAAATGTCCACTATATCAATCACTACACTTTGTTTACACAAACATGCCAAAATTGCGTCCATAAGCAGATGTCCACTATATCAATCACTACACTTTGTTTACACAAACATGCCAAAATTGCGTCCATAAGCAGATGTCCACTATATCAATCACTACACTTTGTTTACACAAACATGCCAAAATTGCGTCCATAAGCAGATGTCCACTATATCAATCACTACACTTTGTTTACACAAACATGCCAAAATTGCGTCCATGTGCAGATGGATGTCCACTATATCATTTCACTGCACTTTGTTTACACAAATGTCCACTATATCAATCACTACACTTTGTTTACACAAACATGCCAAAATTGCGTCCATAAGCAGATGTCCACCATATCAAAGCCCTACACTTTGCTCATACATGTCCACCATATCACACTCTTCCTATCAAACATGTCAAAATTGCGTCCACACACAATTGTCCACTATATCAAATGACTGCACCTTTGTTATCCAAATTCCAAAAATGCGTCCACTATATCAAGACTGTGTACTTTTCCTATACTGCTGTCCACATGACTACACTTTGACTATACAGATGTGTCAAAATTGCGTGCATCACTGGTCAAGTGTATGCTATATCAAAACACTACACTTTTGTTATCCAAACATCTCAAAATTGCGTGCATCACTGGTCAAGTGTAGATGGCTACACTTTTATGAGCCAAACATGTCAAAATTGCGTCCATAAGCAAATGTCCACTATATCATTTCACTACACTTTGTTTATGCAAACAGGTCAAAATTGCGTCCATAAGCAGATGTCCACTATATCATTTCACTACACTGTGTTTATGCAAACAGGTCAAAATTGCGTCCATAAGCAGATGTCCACTATATCATTTCACTACACTTTGTTTATGCAAACAGGTCAAAATTGCGTCCATAAGCAGATGTCCACTATATCATTTCACTACACTTTGTTTATGCAAACAGGTCAAAATTGCGTCCATAAGCAGATGTCCACTATATCATTTCACTACACTTTGTTTACACAAACATGCCAAATGTCCACCATATCAATCACTACACTTTTATTACACAAACATGTCAAAATTGCGTCCATAAGCAAATGTCCACCATATCATTTCACTACACTTTGTTTACACAATGTCCACTATATCAAAACACTACACTTTGTTGCATGCAAACATGTCAAAATTGCGTCCATAGACAAGTGTCCACCATATCAATCACTGCACATTTCCTATACAAACAAGCCAAAATTGCGTCCACCAAACAGAGCACTGCACTTTCACTATACAAATCAATGTCCACCAATTCAACACAACACTTTTCTTATTCAAATAAGCCAAAAATGCGACCACTGCACAAAGCACCACCATGCCTCCCTAGTCAACTGATCACTTCAATTGAATGAGTCATATTGAGGTCATTTCATAGAAAACATGAATACAAACTGAGCTATTGACCATAGACCTGCCCTAAACCACTACATCAGAAGTCAAGCAAAAGCCTGATATATCATTAGGGTTATGCCTGACCTGCCCTAAACCACTACGTCGGAAGTCAAGCAAAAGTCTTATCCATCATTAGGGTTGCGCCTGACCTGCCCTAAACCACTACACCGGAAGTCAAGCAAAAGTCTTATCCATCATTAGGGTTGCGCCTGACCTGCCCTAAACCACTACGCCGGAAGTCAAGCAAAAGTCTAATCCATCATTAGGGTTGCGCCTGACCTGCCCTAAACCACTACGTCGGAAGTCAAGCAACCAGCCTCCAACAAGGGTTGGAGTTCGCTTATGCTGCATAGCAATCGAGTCGCTCGCTTCAATTTTTTTTATTTTTTTCTTCTTCTTTTTCGTTCTTCATCTTTGCTCCATTTTTACTTTTCTTTTTCATCCTTTGCCCTTCCCCCTTCTCCTCCCGCCTTTGAAGCGCTTCCCTCCACTCCCCTTCGAGATCCTCCAAAAGGAGGACCCCAAAGAGGAGCGTAGGTTCCTCCCTCGAAAGGGAAGACGCGCCCCTCTGGCGTGCGCCCTTACCGCAAGGCCAAGAGATGGCAGGCCTTGCGGTCTACAGCCGTACCAATAGGCTGGTTTCATGGATGAGGTCCGACGCATAGACCTCATCCGAAATCCTCCAAAATGCGCCCATTAGCTTGGTTGCATAGTATATCATGCCAACGAAAGCGTAGCGTCGCATACAAAAACCCTCGAAAACGCGCCCATTAGCATCAGGATCGCATAAGAAAGCCTTCAAAAACGCGCCCATCAGCTCGGTTGCATAGTATATCATGCCAACCAAAGCGTAGCGTCGCATAGAAAGCCTTCAAAAACGCGCCCATCAGCTCGGTTGCATAGTATATCATGCCAACCAAAGCGTAGCGTCGCATACGAAAACCCTCAAAAATGCGCCCATTAGCTTCGTCCATGCCTTCGACCCTTTTGTTTGTTGTGCCCACTCCCATATAGTAGGAAAGCTGTGTTGTTTGTCCGTGTTGTGCCTGGAGCGCAGTAGGCGTGCGGATTGGTGTCCACTATATCGCGTTTTGGAGCATTTTTGAACTCTGCAGAATTTTGCCTCTTGAAATCCTTGATTTTTGCGGTCACATTAGGAAAATCCTAATCAAAATGCCAAAAATGCGTCCACTACATCAAACACAACAATTTTACCATGCAAACAAGCAAAAATTGCGTCCAACACTACACTTTCCTTATCCAAACAAGCCAAATTGCGTCCAACACTACACTTTTCTTATCCAAACAAGCTAAAATTGCAAAACACTCCACTTTTCCATAGAAATTTTGTCCCACTGATGAAGGACTCTGCACAAGCATGTCAATTGGCTCCA
>JABCPU010000289.1:47500-52500 GCA_016800925.1 Suillus spraguei
GGGTGGTCCGATCATATTGGTTTAGGGCAGGCTCTGAAAAGGACTTCAGAAAAGACTAGGAAAAATGCGAAGTTGTGATAAGGAAAAGTCAAGCAAAAAAAGTCTATTGGGAAAAAAGTCGAAAAATGCGAAGTTGACAAGGAAAAGTCAAGCAAAAAGGTCTATTGGGAAAAAGTCGAAAAATGCGAAGTGGACAAGGAAAAGTCAAGCAAAAAGAGTCTATTAGAAAAATGTCGAAAAATGCAAAGTTGATAAGGAAGTCATCAGAAAAGTGGGTAGAAAAAAACCACAGCACCTAGGATTCCCGTGTGGTCCCCCACCATGGTACTAACTAGGCGGCACTTTGGTTGACTGCGCAGATCAGACGGGATGCGGTACTTTCAAAGTCCTATGGCCGTGGATAACATACATCAATCCAAAGGGACCATATGGGCACTTCAGAGAGATAAGAAAAACGCAATTTTTGCGATTTTGTATAGACTTTCATTAGGAAATTTGCTCTGGGAAGACAAGAAGGACGCAGTTTTTGCGATTTTGGGTAGACTTTCATTAGAAAAGTGGCTCAAAAGATAAGAAAATTATTGTGCTGATGTGGTGGACATCTGCATAGGAATTGTGTAGTGATTGATATAGTGGACACTTGCTTATGGACGCAATTTTGACATGTTTGTGCAATAAAAGTGTAGTGCTTTGATATAGTGGACATTTGCTTATGGACGCAATTTTGACATGTTTGCATAAGAAAAGTGTAGTGCTTTGATATAGTGGACATGGACGCAATTTTGACATGTTTGTGCAATAAAAGTGTAGTGATTGATATAGTGGACATTTGCTTATGGACGCAATTTTGACATGTTTGTCCAATAAAAGTGTAGTGATTGATATAGTGGACATTTGCTTATGGACGCAATTTTGACATGTTTGCATAAGAAAAGTGTAGTGCTTTGATATAGTGGACATTTGCTTATGGACGCAATTTTGACATGTTTGTCCAATAAAAGTGTAGTGATTGATATAGTGGACATTTGCTTATGGACGCAATTTTGACATGTTTGTCCAATAAAAGTGTAGTGATTGATATAGTGGACATTTGCTTATGGACGCAATTTTGACATGTTTGCATAAGAAAAGTGTAGTGCTTTGATATAGTGGACATTTGCTTATGGACGCAATTTTGACATGTTTGTCCAATAAAAGTGTAGTGATTGATATAGTGGACATTTGCTTATGGACGCAATTTTGACATGTTTGTCCAATAAAAGTGTAGTGATTGATATAGTGGACATTTGCTTATGGACGCAATTTTGACATGTTTGCATAAGAGAAGTGTAGTGATTGATATAGTGGACATTTGCTTATGGACGCAATTTTGACATGTTTGCATAAGAGAAGTGTAGTGATTGATATGGTGGACACTTGCTTATGGACGCAATTTTGACATGTTTGCATAAGAGAAGTGTAGTGATTGATATGGTGGACACTTGCTTATGGACGCAATTTTGACATGTTTGCATAAGAGAAGTGTAGTGATTGATATGGTGGACACTTGCTTATGGACGCAATTTTGGCTTGTCTGCATTAGGAAAGTGTAGTGTTTGTGTGGGCTTTATAAGGAAATAGACGCATTTTTGTTAGGATTCATTAGGAAATGTCGCATTTTCGTGTCTTTCCTTGTCACTCTCGCTCAATCCATAGTCAACTGCCTTTCACCCATAGACTTTATTGTTTCTGGACCAGGCCAGCATGTCTGGCGACGATATGGCCCTCCCCCCACCGCTTAATCCTGAGCTACAGCGATTTTCGCTGTATTTCAGTATTTCCTTATCTTTCTCACTCATTTCATAGACAACAACCTTGGACCCCTAGACTTTATGGTTCATGGAGCCAATTGACATGCTTGTGCAGAGTCCTTCATCAGTGGGACAAAATTTCTATGGAAAAGTGGAGTGTTTTGCAATTTTAGCTTGTTTGGATAAGAAAAGTGTAGTGTTGGACGCAATTTGGCTTGTTTGGATAAGGAAAGTGTAGTGTTGGACGCAATTTTTGCTTGTTTGCATGGTAAAATTGTTGTGTTTGATGTAGTGGACGCATTTTTAGCATTTTGATTAGGATTTTCCTAATATGACCGCAAAAATCAAGGATTTCAAGAGGCAAAATTCTGCAGAGTTCAAAAATGCTCCAAAACGCGATATAGTGGACACCAATCCGCACGCCTACTGCGCTCCAGGCACAACACGGACAAACAACACAGCTTTCCTACTATATGGGAGTGGGCACAACAAACAAAAGGGTCGAAGGCATGGACGAAGCTAATGGGCGCATTTTTGAGGGTTTTCGTATGCGACGCTACGCTTTGGTTGGCATGATATACTATGCAACCGAGCTGATGGGCGCGTTTTTGAAGGCTTTCTATGCGACGCTACGCTTTGGTTGGCATGATATACTATGCAACCGAGCTGATGGGCGCGTTTTTGAAGGCTTTCTATGCGACGCTACGCTTTGGTTGGCATGATATACTATGCAACCGAGCTGATGGGCGCGTTTTTGAAGGCTTTCTTATGCGATCCTGATGCTAATGGG
Organism: Suillus spraguei; assembly: GCA_016800925.1. Taxonomy (NCBI): domain Eukaryota; kingdom Fungi; phylum Basidiomycota; class Agaricomycetes; order Boletales; family Suillaceae; genus Suillus; species Suillus spraguei. Next base: position 50,081 of record JABCPU010000289.1, read on the forward strand.
CGCGTTTTTGAGGGTTTTTGTATGCGACGCTACGCTTTCGTTGGCATGATATACTATGCAACCAAGCTAATGGGCGCGTTTTGGAGGATTTCGGATGAGGTCTATGCGTCGGACCTCATCCATGAAACCAGCCTATTGGTACGGCTGTAGACCGCAAGGCCTGCCATCTCTTGGCCTTGCGGTAAGGGCGCACGCCAGAGGGGCGCGTCTTCCCTTTCGAGGGAGGAACCTACGCTCCTCTTTGGGGTCCTCCTTTTGGAGGATCTCGAAGGGGAGTGGAGGGAAGCGCTTCAAAGGCGGGAGGAGAAGGGGGAAGGGCAAAGGATGAAAAAGAAAAGAAAAAATGGAGCAAAGATGAAGAACGAAAAAGAAGAAGAAAAAAATAAAAAAAATTGAAGCGAGCGACTCGATTGCTATGCAGCATAAGCGAACTCCAACCCTTGTTGGAGGCTGGTTGCTTGACTTCCGACGTAGTGGTTTAGGGCAGGTCAGGCGCAACCCTAATGATGGATAAGACTTTTGCTTGACTTCCGGCGTAGTGGTTTAGGGCAGGTCAGGCGCAACCCTAATGATGGATAAGACTTTTGCTTGACTTCCGACGTAGTGGTTTAGGGCAGGTCAGGCATAACCCTAATGATATATCAGGCTTTTGCTTGACTTCTGATGTAGTGGTTTAGGGCAGGTCTATGGTCAATAGCTCAGTTTGTATTCATGTTTTCTATGAAATGACCTCAATATGACTCATTCAATTGAAGTGATCAGTTGACTAGGGAGGCATGGTGGTGCTTTGTGCAGTGGTCGCATTTTTGGCTTATTTGAATAAGAAAAGTGTTGTGTTGAATTGGTGGACATTGATTTGTATAGTGAAAGTGCAGTGCTCTGTTTGGTGGACGCAATTTTGGCTTGTTTGTATAGGAAATGTGCAGTGATTGATATGGTGGACACTTGTCTATGGACGCAATTTTGACATGTTTGCATGCAACAAAGTGTAGTGTTTTGATATAGTGGACATTGTGTAAACAAAGTGTAGTGAAATGATATGGTGGACATTTGCTTATGGACGCAATTTTGACATGTTTGTGTAATAAAAGTGTAGTGATTGATATGGTGGACATTTGGCATGTTTGTGTAAACAAAGTGTAGTGAAATGATATAGTGGACATCTGCTTATGGACGCAATTTTGACCTGTTTGCATAAAAAAAGTGTAGTGAAATGATATAGTGGACATCTGCTTATGGACGCAATTTTGACCTGTTTGCATAAACAAAGTGTAGTGAAATGATATAGTGGACATCTGCTTATGGACGCAATTTTGACCTGTTTGCATAAACAAAGTGTAGTGAAATGATATAGTGGACATCTGCTTATGGACGCAATTTTGACCTGTTTGCATAAACAAAGTGTAGTGAAATGATATAGTGGACATCTGCTTATGGACGCAATTTTGACCTGTTTGCATAAACAAAGTGTAGTGAAATGATATAGTGGACATCTGCTTATGGACGCAATTTTGACCTGTTTGCATAAACAAAGTGTAGTGAAATGATATAGTGGACATCTGCTTATGGACGCAATTTTGACCTGTTTGCATAAACAAAGTGTAGTGAAATGATATAGTGGACATCTGCTTATGGACGCAATTTTGACCTGTTTGCATAAACAAAGTGTAGTGAAATGATATAGTGGACATCTGCTTATGGACGCAATTTTGACCTGTTTGCCTAAACACAGTGTAGTGAAATGATATAGTGGACATTTGCTTATGGACGCAATTTTGACATGTTTGGCTCATAAAAGTGTAGCCATCTACACTTGACCAGTGATGCACGCAATTTTGAGATGTTTGGATAACAAAAGTGTAGTGTTTTGATATAGCATACACTTGACCAGTGACGCACGCAATTTTGACACATCTGTATAGTCAAAGTGTAGTCATGTGGACAGCAGTATAGGAAAAGTACACAGTCTTGATATAGTGGACGCATTTTTGGAGTTTGGATAACAAAGGTGCAGTCATTTGATATAGTGGACAATTGTGTGTGGACGCAATTTTGACATGTTTGATAGGAAGAGTGTGATATGGTGGACATGTATGAGCAAAGTGTAGGGCTTTGATATGGTGGACATCTGCTTATGGACGCAATTTTGGCATGTTTGTGTAAACAAAGTGTAGTGATTGATATAGTGGACATTTGTGTAAACAAAGTGCAGTGAAATGATATAGTGGACATCCATCTGCACATGGACGCAATTTTGGCATGTTTGTGTAAACAAAGTGTAGTGATTGATATAGTGGACATCTGCTTATGGACGCAATTTTGGCATGTTTGTGTAAACAAAGTGTAGTGATTGATATAGTGGACATCTGCTTATGGACGCAATTTTGGCATGTTTGCATGAGCAAAGTGTAGTGATTGAT
>JABCPU010000289.1:62500-67500 GCA_016800925.1 Suillus spraguei
GATGTGGTGGACATCTGCATAGGAATTGTGTAGTGATTGATATAGTGGACACTTGCTTATGGACGCAATTTTGACATGTTTGTGCAATAAAAGTGTAGTGCTTTGATATAGTGGACATTTGCTTATGGACGCAATTTTGACATGTTTGCATAAGAAAAGTGTAGTGCTTTGATATAGTGGACATGGACGCAATTTTGACATGTTTGTGCAATAAAAGTGTAGTGATTGATATAGTGGACATTTGCTTATGGACGCAATTTTGACATGTTTGTCCAATAAAAGTGTAGTGATTGATATAGTGGACATTTGCTTATGGACGCAATTTTGACATGTTTGCATAAGAAAAGTGTAGTGCTTTGATATAGTGGACATTTGCTTATGGACGCAATTTTGACATGTTTGTCCAATAAAAGTGTAGTGATTGATATAGTGGACATTTGCTTATGGACGCAATTTTGACATGTTTGTCCAATAAAAGTGTAGTGATTGATATAGTGGACATTTGCTTATGGACGCAATTTTGACATGTTTGCATAAGAAAAGTGTAGTGCTTTGATATAGTGGACATTTGCTTATGGACGCAATTTTGACATGTTTGTCCAATAAAAGTGTAGTGATTGATATAGTGGACATTTGCTTATGGACGCAATTTTGACATGTTTGTCCAATAAAAGTGTAGTGATTGATATAGTGGACATTTGCTTATGGACGCAATTTTGACATGTTTGCATAAGAGAAGTGTAGTGATTGATATAGTGGACATTTGCTTATGGACGCAATTTTGACATGTTTGCATAAGAGAAGTGTAGTGATTGATATGGTGGACACTTGCTTATGGACGCAATTTTGACATGTTTGCATAAGAGAAGTGTAGTGATTGATATGGTGGACACTTGCTTATGGACGCAATTTTGACATGTTTGCATAAGAGAAGTGTAGTGATTGATATGGTGGACACTTGCTTATGGACGCAATTTTGGCTTGTCTGCATTAGGAAAGTGTAGTGTTTGTGTGGGCTTTATAAGGAAATAGACGCATTTTTGTTAGGATTCATTAGGAAATGTCGCATTTTCGTGTCTTTCCTTGTCACTCTCGCTCAATCCATAGTCAACTGCCTTTCACCCATAGACTTTATTGTTTCTGGACCAGGCCAGCATGTCTGGCGACGATATGGCCCTCCCCCCACCGCTTAATCCTGAGCTACAGCGATTTTCGCTGTATTTCAGTATTTCCTTATCTTTCTCACTCATTTCATAGACAACAACCTTGGACCCCTAGACTTTATGGTTCATGGAGCCAATTGACATGCTTGTGCAGAGTCCTTCATCAGTGGGACAAAATTTCTATGGAAAAGTGGAGTGTTTTGCAATTTTAGCTTGTTTGGATAAGAAAAGTGTAGTGTTGGACGCAATTTGGCTTGTTTGGATAAGGAAAGTGTAGTGTTGGACGCAATTTTTGCTTGTTTGCATGGTAAAATTGTTGTGTTTGATGTAGTGGACGCATTTTTAGCATTTTGATTAGGATTTTCCTAATATGACCGCAAAAATCAAGGATTTCAAGAGGCAAAATTCTGCAGAGTTCAAAAATGCTCCAAAACGCGATATAGTGGACACCAATCCGCACGCCTACTGCGCTCCAGGCACAACACGGACAAACAACACAGCTTTCCTACTATATGGGAGTGGGCACAACAAACAAAAGGGTCGAAGGCATGGACGAAGCTAATGGGCGCATTTTTGAGGGTTTTCGTATGCGACGCTACGCTTTGGTTGGCATGATATACTATGCAACCGAGCTGATGGGCGCGTTTTTGAAGGCTTTCTATGCGACGCTACGCTTTGGTTGGCATGATATACTATGCAACCGAGCTGATGGGCGCGTTTTTGAAGGCTTTCTATGCGACGCTACGCTTTGGTTGGCATGATATACTATGCAACCGAGCTGATGGGCGCGTTTTTGAAGGCTTTCTTATGCGATCCTGATGCTAATGGGCGCGTTTTTGAGGGTTTTTGTATGCGACGCTACGCTTTCGTTGGCATGATATACTATGCAACCAAGCTAATGGGCGCGTTTTGGAGGATTTCGGATGAGGTCTATGCGTCGGACCTCATCCATGAAACCAGCCTATTGGTACGGCTGTAGACCGCAAGGCCTGCCATCTCTTGGCCTTGCGGTAAGGGCGCACGCCAGAGGGGCGCGTCTTCCCTTTCGAGGGAGGAACCTACGCTCCTCTTTGGGGTCCTCCTTTTGGAGGATCTCGAAGGGGAGTGGAGGGAAGCGCTTCAAAGGCGGGAGGAGAAGGGGGAAGGGCAAAGGATGAAAAAGAAAAGAAAAAATGGAGCAAAGATGAAGAACGAAAAAGAAGAAGAAAAAAATAAAAAAAATTGAAGCGAGCGACTCGATTGCTATGCAGCATAAGCGAACTCCAACCCTTGTTGGAGGCTGGTTGCTTGACTTCCGACGTAGTGGTTTAGGGCAGGTCAGGCGCAACCCTAATGATGGATAAGACTTTTGCTTGACTTCCGGCGTAGTGGTTTAGGGCAGGTCAGGCGCAACCCTAATGATGGATAAGACTTTTGCTTGACTTCCGACGTAGTGGTTTAGGGCAGGTCAGGCATAACCCTAATGATATATCAGGCTTTTGCTTGACTTCTGATGTAGTGGTTTAGGGCAGGTCTATGGTCAATAGCTCAGTTTGTATTCATGTTTTCTATGAAATGACCTCAATATGACTCATTCAATTGAAGTGATCAGTTGACTAGGGAGGCATGGTGGTGCTTTGTGCAGTGGTCGCATTTTTGGCTTATTTGAATAAGAAAAGTGTTGTGTTGAATTGGTGGACATTGATTTGTATAGTGAAAGTGCAGTGCTCTGTTTGGTGGACGCAATTTTGGCTTGTTTGTATAGGAAATGTGCAGTGATTGATATGGTGGACACTTGTCTATGGACGCAATTTTGACATGTTTGCATGCAACAAAGTGTAGTGTTTTGATATAGTGGACATTGTGTAAACAAAGTGTAGTGAAATGATATGGTGGACATTTGCTTATGGACGCAATTTTGACATGTTTGTGTAATAAAAGTGTAGTGATTGATATGGTGGACATTTGGCATGTTTGTGTAAACAAAGTGTAGTGAAATGATATAGTGGACATCTGCTTATGGACGCAATTTTGACCTGTTTGCATAAAAAAAGTGTAGTGAAATGATATAGTGGACATCTGCTTATGGACGCAATTTTGACCTGTTTGCATAAACAAAGTGTAGTGAAATGATATAGTGGACATCTGCTTATGGACGCAATTTTGACCTGTTTGCATAAACAAAGTGTAGTGAAATGATATAGTGGACATCTGCTTATGGACGCAATTTTGACCTGTTTGCATAAACAAAGTGTAGTGAAATGATATAGTGGACATCTGCTTATGGACGCAATTTTGACCTGTTTGCATAAACAAAGTGTAGTGAAATGATATAGTGGACATCTGCTTATGGACGCAATTTTGACCTGTTTGCATAAACAAAGTGTAGTGAAATGATATAGTGGACATCTGCTTATGGACGCAATTTTGACCTGTTTGCATAAACAAAGTGTAGTGAAATGATATAGTGGACATCTGCTTATGGACGCAATTTTGACCTGTTTGCATAAACAAAGTGTAGTGAAATGATATAGTGGACATCTGCTTATGGACGCAATTTTGACCTGTTTGCCTAAACACAGTGTAGTGAAATGATATAGTGGACATTTGCTTATGGACGCAATTTTGACATGTTTGGCTCATAAAAGTGTAGCCATCTACACTTGACCAGTGATGCACGCAATTTTGAGATGTTTGGATAACAAAAGTGTAGTGTTTTGATATAGCATACACTTGACCAGTGACGCACGCAATTTTGACACATCTGTATAGTCAAAGTGTAGTCATGTGGACAGCAGTATAGGAAAAGTACACAGTCTTGATATAGTGGACGCATTTTTGGAGTTTGGATAACAAAGGTGCAGTCATTTGATATAGTGGACAATTGTGTGTGGACGCAATTTTGACATGTTTGATAGGAAGAGTGTGATATGGTGGACATGTATGAGCAAAGTGTAGGGCTTTGATATGGTGGACATCTGCTTATGGACGCAATTTTGGCATGTTTGTGTAAACAAAGTGTAGTGATTGATATAGTGGACATTTGTGTAAACAAAGTGCAGTGAAATGATATAGTGGACATCCATCTGCACATGGACGCAATTTTGGCATGTTTGTGTAAACAAAGTGTAGTGATTGATATAGTGGACATCTGCTTATGGACGCAATTTTGGCATGTTTGTGTAAACAAAGTGTAGTGATTGATATAGTGGACATCTGCTTATGGACGCAATTTTGGCATGTTTGCATGAGCAAAGTGTAGTGATTGATATAGTGGACATTTGCTTGTGGACGCAATTTTGACATGTTTGTGTAATAAAAGTGCAGTGATTGATATAGTGGACATTTGCTTATGGACGCAATTTTGGCATGTTTGTGTAAACAAAGTGTAGTGATTGATATAGTGGACATTTGCTTATGGACGCAATTTTGGCATGTTTGTGTAAACAAAGTGTTGTGATTGATATAGTGGACATTTGCTTATGGACGCAATTTTGGCATGTTTGTGTAATCAAGTGTAGTGAAATGATATAGTGGACATCTGGCATGTTTGTGTAGACAAAGTGTAGTGATTGATATAGTGGACATTTGCTTATGGACGCAATTTTGGCATGTTTGTGTAAACAAAGTGTAGTGATTGATATAGTGGACATTTGCTTATGGACGCAATTTTGGCATGTTTGTGTAATCAAGTGTAGTGAAATGATATAGTGGACATTTGGCATGTTTGTGTAGACAAAGTGTAGTGATTGATATGGTGGACATTTGCTTATGGACGCAATTTTGGCATGTTTGCATAAACAAAGTGTAGTGTTTTGATATAGTGGACATTTGGCATGCTTGTGTAAACAAAGTGTA
>JABCPU010000289.1:77500-82500 GCA_016800925.1 Suillus spraguei
GACATGTTTGTCCAATAAAAGTGTAGTGATTGATATAGTGGACATTTGCTTATGGACGCAATTTTGACATGTTTGTCCAATAAAAGTGTAGTGATTGATATAGTGGACATTTGCTTATGGACGCAATTTTGACATGTTTGCATAAGAGAAGTGTAGTGATTGATATAGTGGACATTTGCTTATGGACGCAATTTTGACATGTTTGCATAAGAGAAGTGTAGTGATTGATATGGTGGACACTTGCTTATGGACGCAATTTTGACATGTTTGCATAAGAGAAGTGTAGTGATTGATATGGTGGACACTTGCTTATGGACGCAATTTTGACATGTTTGCATAAGAGAAGTGTAGTGATTGATATGGTGGACACTTGCTTATGGACGCAATTTTGGCTTGTCTGCATTAGGAAAGTGTAGTGTTTGTGTGGGCTTTATAAGGAAATAGACGCATTTTTGTTAGGATTCATTAGGAAATGTCGCATTTTCGTGTCTTTCCTTGTCACTCTCGCTCAATCCATAGTCAACTGCCTTTCACCCATAGACTTTATTGTTTCTGGACCAGGCCAGCATGTCTGGCGACGATATGGCCCTCCCCCCACCGCTTAATCCTGAGCTACAGCGATTTTCGCTGTATTTCAGTATTTCCTTATCTTTCTCACTCATTTCATAGACAACAACCTTGGACCCCTAGACTTTATGGTTCATGGAGCCAATTGACATGCTTGTGCAGAGTCCTTCATCAGTGGGACAAAATTTCTATGGAAAAGTGGAGTGTTTTGCAATTTTAGCTTGTTTGGATAAGAAAAGTGTAGTGTTGGACGCAATTTGGCTTGTTTGGATAAGGAAAGTGTAGTGTTGGACGCAATTTTTGCTTGTTTGCATGGTAAAATTGTTGTGTTTGATGTAGTGGACGCATTTTTAGCATTTTGATTAGGATTTTCCTAATATGACCGCAAAAATCAAGGATTTCAAGAGGCAAAATTCTGCAGAGTTCAAAAATGCTCCAAAACGCGATATAGTGGACACCAATCCGCACGCCTACTGCGCTCCAGGCACAACACGGACAAACAACACAGCTTTCCTACTATATGGGAGTGGGCACAACAAACAAAAGGGTCGAAGGCATGGACGAAGCTAATGGGCGCATTTTTGAGGGTTTTCGTATGCGACGCTACGCTTTGGTTGGCATGATATACTATGCAACCGAGCTGATGGGCGCGTTTTTGAAGGCTTTCTATGCGACGCTACGCTTTGGTTGGCATGATATACTATGCAACCGAGCTGATGGGCGCGTTTTTGAAGGCTTTCTATGCGACGCTACGCTTTGGTTGGCATGATATACTATGCAACCGAGCTGATGGGCGCGTTTTTGAAGGCTTTCTTATGCGATCCTGATGCTAATGGGCGCGTTTTTGAGGGTTTTTGTATGCGACGCTACGCTTTCGTTGGCATGATATACTATGCAACCAAGCTAATGGGCGCGTTTTGGAGGATTTCGGATGAGGTCTATGCGTCGGACCTCATCCATGAAACCAGCCTATTGGTACGGCTGTAGACCGCAAGGCCTGCCATCTCTTGGCCTTGCGGTAAGGGCGCACGCCAGAGGGGCGCGTCTTCCCTTTCGAGGGAGGAACCTACGCTCCTCTTTGGGGTCCTCCTTTTGGAGGATCTCGAAGGGGAGTGGAGGGAAGCGCTTCAAAGGCGGGAGGAGAAGGGGGAAGGGCAAAGGATGAAAAAGAAAAGAAAAAATGGAGCAAAGATGAAGAACGAAAAAGAAGAAGAAAAAAATAAAAAAAATTGAAGCGAGCGACTCGATTGCTATGCAGCATAAGCGAACTCCAACCCTTGTTGGAGGCTGGTTGCTTGACTTCCGACGTAGTGGTTTAGGGCAGGTCAGGCGCAACCCTAATGATGGATAAGACTTTTGCTTGACTTCCGGCGTAGTGGTTTAGGGCAGGTCAGGCGCAACCCTAATGATGGATAAGACTTTTGCTTGACTTCCGACGTAGTGGTTTAGGGCAGGTCAGGCATAACCCTAATGATATATCAGGCTTTTGCTTGACTTCTGATGTAGTGGTTTAGGGCAGGTCTATGGTCAATAGCTCAGTTTGTATTCATGTTTTCTATGAAATGACCTCAATATGACTCATTCAATTGAAGTGATCAGTTGACTAGGGAGGCATGGTGGTGCTTTGTGCAGTGGTCGCATTTTTGGCTTATTTGAATAAGAAAAGTGTTGTGTTGAATTGGTGGACATTGATTTGTATAGTGAAAGTGCAGTGCTCTGTTTGGTGGACGCAATTTTGGCTTGTTTGTATAGGAAATGTGCAGTGATTGATATGGTGGACACTTGTCTATGGACGCAATTTTGACATGTTTGCATGCAACAAAGTGTAGTGTTTTGATATAGTGGACATTGTGTAAACAAAGTGTAGTGAAATGATATGGTGGACATTTGCTTATGGACGCAATTTTGACATGTTTGTGTAATAAAAGTGTAGTGATTGATATGGTGGACATTTGGCATGTTTGTGTAAACAAAGTGTAGTGAAATGATATAGTGGACATCTGCTTATGGACGCAATTTTGACCTGTTTGCATAAAAAAAGTGTAGTGAAATGATATAGTGGACATCTGCTTATGGACGCAATTTTGACCTGTTTGCATAAACAAAGTGTAGTGAAATGATATAGTGGACATCTGCTTATGGACGCAATTTTGACCTGTTTGCATAAACAAAGTGTAGTGAAATGATATAGTGGACATCTGCTTATGGACGCAATTTTGACCTGTTTGCATAAACAAAGTGTAGTGAAATGATATAGTGGACATCTGCTTATGGACGCAATTTTGACCTGTTTGCATAAACAAAGTGTAGTGAAATGATATAGTGGACATCTGCTTATGGACGCAATTTTGACCTGTTTGCATAAACAAAGTGTAGTGAAATGATATAGTGGACATCTGCTTATGGACGCAATTTTGACCTGTTTGCATAAACAAAGTGTAGTGAAATGATATAGTGGACATCTGCTTATGGACGCAATTTTGACCTGTTTGCATAAACAAAGTGTAGTGAAATGATATAGTGGACATCTGCTTATGGACGCAATTTTGACCTGTTTGCCTAAACACAGTGTAGTGAAATGATATAGTGGACATTTGCTTATGGACGCAATTTTGACATGTTTGGCTCATAAAAGTGTAGCCATCTACACTTGACCAGTGATGCACGCAATTTTGAGATGTTTGGATAACAAAAGTGTAGTGTTTTGATATAGCATACACTTGACCAGTGACGCACGCAATTTTGACACATCTGTATAGTCAAAGTGTAGTCATGTGGACAGCAGTATAGGAAAAGTACACAGTCTTGATATAGTGGACGCATTTTTGGAGTTTGGATAACAAAGGTGCAGTCATTTGATATAGTGGACAATTGTGTGTGGACGCAATTTTGACATGTTTGATAGGAAGAGTGTGATATGGTGGACATGTATGAGCAAAGTGTAGGGCTTTGATATGGTGGACATCTGCTTATGGACGCAATTTTGGCATGTTTGTGTAAACAAAGTGTAGTGATTGATATAGTGGACATTTGTGTAAACAAAGTGCAGTGAAATGATATAGTGGACATCCATCTGCACATGGACGCAATTTTGGCATGTTTGTGTAAACAAAGTGTAGTGATTGATATAGTGGACATCTGCTTATGGACGCAATTTTGGCATGTTTGTGTAAACAAAGTGTAGTGATTGATATAGTGGACATCTGCTTATGGACGCAATTTTGGCATGTTTGCATGAGCAAAGTGTAGTGATTGATATAGTGGACATTTGCTTGTGGACGCAATTTTGACATGTTTGTGTAATAAAAGTGCAGTGATTGATATAGTGGACATTTGCTTATGGACGCAATTTTGGCATGTTTGTGTAAACAAAGTGTAGTGATTGATATAGTGGACATTTGCTTATGGACGCAATTTTGGCATGTTTGTGTAAACAAAGTGTTGTGATTGATATAGTGGACATTTGCTTATGGACGCAATTTTGGCATGTTTGTGTAATCAAGTGTAGTGAAATGATATAGTGGACATCTGGCATGTTTGTGTAGACAAAGTGTAGTGATTGATATAGTGGACATTTGCTTATGGACGCAATTTTGGCATGTTTGTGTAAACAAAGTGTAGTGATTGATATAGTGGACATTTGCTTATGGACGCAATTTTGGCATGTTTGTGTAATCAAGTGTAGTGAAATGATATAGTGGACATTTGGCATGTTTGTGTAGACAAAGTGTAGTGATTGATATGGTGGACATTTGCTTATGGACGCAATTTTGGCATGTTTGCATAAACAAAGTGTAGTGTTTTGATATAGTGGACATTTGGCATGCTTGTGTAAACAAAGTGTAGTGATTGATATAGTGGACATTTGCTTATGGACGCAATTTTGGCATGCTTGTGTAATCAAGTGTAGTGAAATGATATAGTGGACATTTGCTTATGGACGCAATTTTGGCATGTTTGTGTAAACAAAGTGTTGTGATTGATATAGTGGACATTTGTGTAAACAAAGTGTAGTGATTGATGTAGTGGACATTAGCTTATGGACGCAATTTTGGCATGTTTGTGAAGACAAAGTGTAGTGAAATGATATAGTGGACATTTGTGTAAACAAAGTGTAGTGATTGATATAGTGGACATTTGTGTAGACAAAGTGTAGTGAAATGATATAGTGGACATTTGGCATGTTTGTGTAAACAATGTGTAGTGTTTGATATGGTGGACGCTTTTTAGCGCTTTCATTAGGATTTTCCTAATGTGGCCGCAAAAATCAAGGATTTCGAGAGGCAAAATTCTGCAGAGTTCAAAAATGCTCCAAAACGCGATATAGTGGACACCAATCCGCACGCCTACTGCGCTCCGGGCACAACACGGACAAACAACACAGCTTTCCTACTATATGGGAGTGAGCACAACAAACAAAAGGGTCGAAGGCA